>CM031234.1:1035429267-1035484267 GCA_018340775.1 Taxus wallichiana var. yunnanensis
ACCATGATGATCAAATTCTGAGATCAAGAGAATACCGTGGAGGAAGTTGAGCATTTGCGGTAGGAAAACAATGAGGTAGTTTATCATCGATTTGAAGGACTGCTTTTGATGAAGAAGAACCAGTTGAGTTCCTACCATTCTCTCTTTCATCATCCACGTTCCAAACACCTGAGCTCTCACATGAAGGAGAGCACCCATTTGCAGCAAGATGCATCTTATAGCAGCTCTTTGGAACTAAGATTGGAAGATTTTAATCTTTCATGTTCTTCATTGGAGGAAGAGAAAGGGAAAAAGGTCCTACCATTGCTTCCACATCACCCACCCAAGAAGGTCTACAAGAAGACTCCATTTTTGGAGTTGAAAATCAGAGCTATGGGCATATCAAATGGATCATACCTTGCCCAATAAGGTATTTGACTTCATTGGAGTCAAAGGAGAAGTCACAACCAGTCATGCTTGCTTCTAAGCATGAGGGTGAGCTACAAAGTACCAAGGATCAGCTGTCATACCTCTTCAATCCAAATGTAGAACAACTAAAAGAGGTATTGAATTTGCCTTCACCTGATACCTTGATGATTTGGGTGGAAGACCAACTTCTTGTTGATTTTCCATTCATCCAATCAGCCATGTTCAATGCCAAATCAGTTGCATGGTTGCCAATTTTGAAGAAAGGAAGCTATTTTGCACAACCAGTTGTAGGGTTTGTTTAGCTTACCTTTGCTTCTAGTTAGAATAGAGTAGGTAGGTTTGCTTTCAGTAAAAGAAGTGCTTGTGCACACTCTGCATGTTCCATTTGGAGCATGTATGATTTTTAGTTTTGTAAATAGTTTTGGTGCTGCTGGTTTTGCTCTTGCACAACTATTTTAAGTGGCATTTTGGTGAGAACAACTCTAAGTTCAATGGGTTTCAAGTGGCTCAGAGGGAATTTTTCAAGATATTAAGTTGGTTTCGGTTATTTCTTATGACTCCATACCCATGGATTACTAAAAGGTAACTGGTAACTTCATCCAAAGCGTGATGACCCTCCGAGTCACCAAAATTGTTATCCAAAATGTGCCCCCTACTCATTTTGTGGCTAACTCCTCTCATTCTTCCCTCTCTTGTGCCTCAGTCACAAAATTTTTCTTTTCAGGCACTCAAAACCTTCTAGAAATGGCACCATTGGATAGAGCTCTTTCTCAGCTTTCTAGAAAGGTAAAGTTTTCCTCCTAACTCCATGTATTTTTCAAGTTATGGCTCGGCGAGTTTTTTTGGGAAATTTTCCCCTAGAAGGCCCGCAGCCAATCAGAACTCACCACGTGTCCAGGCCAAAAATATCAAAGCGACCCGATTTGGCCTTGTTTTTCCCTAAAACTTCAAATCACCATATCTTTCGATCCAGAGCTCGGTTTTCACGTTCTTTATATCAATGGAAAGCTGGTGAAATTCTCTCTGAAGATTCCAGGGTAAATTTTGCATTTTGGTGGAGTTTGGAGAGAGAAAATCAAAAATTATTCTGGCACGTGGTCATGAACAAATGACACTTCAACCACCGATTTTAATGAAGAATGGCTCGCATTCTCTCCCAAAGATGGTTTAAAATGTCAAGCAATGGGTCTCATTAGGTCACCCATGCTGTTTTGATGTCATTTTGGTCAATGGTTGAATCCCTTCCATGTTTTCTCACATTTCTCTCTCTGGGCTCGTCCCTTGCCCGTAAAATCTAGATTTGGCTCATTTTTCAAAGGGTTGAACATTGTTTGTGTATTGTAGGTCCCCTTTCTCACCTTGGAAGTGATTTTTGTGAATATCGGATCTTTTCTAAGAGCTGCAACTTTATTTTACCTCTCGGTGTTGTAATGTAAGTGATTTTGATTATTAAAATAACAATACAAATTCTGTGATTAGTTTTCATCCTCTACTGTGTTGTTTGGTTAATTTATGATCCTTCATTACAATTATTAGTTTGTGCATGAGGTTCTTTTTTGCATTTTTATGTCTTTTGTGTCAATCTACAGAAGTAAAAATGCTCACCACTCCTTTGGTGCATCACCTATTAGCATTAGTTTTAGTTTATCTGCATTCTCTATCTCTGTCTCCTTTGGAATTTAGGGTAGGATTAGGAATTTAAACCTCTGCAACTTGTAAGTGATAAATCTGATCAGAGGAGTTGAGGAACCACCTCTAATCTAGAGATTTCTTTCCTATTTTATAAGTCCCACACTTGGGGAGAGGATTCAATGTTGTGCAATTACACTAGATGTCCGAAACATCAACTTAGAAACTTGATTTGCATCCGAAGTGCTGCTGATTTGCAACAATAGGAAACATGGTAATTTCGCTAGCTAGCTCTTCATCTAAACATTCTTCTAAGTTTGATGGAAAATCAAACTCTTGAATGTCTTCTTTGCAGCAAAGTCTCTCCCTCATGTATGGTGGCCTCCAAATCTACATTTTTTCACCACCGTATAACTTCATTTTCAAACATGAAACTTGTCAATCCAAACTCATCCCAAAAATCATATTGTTGGAGAGATGAAGTGGGAGAGAAGTATGAAATTTCTTGTGCCTTTTGCTCACAATTTGGACCTATTTTGTTCACCTCTATAATGGATTCATCAATCAAATCAGCCCCTTCAAATGAAAGCAAAAATGTATCAATAATGCTTCCTTCTTCTACTGTTGTAAAAACTAACTTGACCTCATCCATTTGCTCCTCAAAGATGGGGTTTTGAGATGGTTTTCCTTCCTTACGGATGGCTGATTTTGCGGTGTAAACTAGATCAACATTTTCTTTGGGTAAAGTGCCAACATGGACACCCAACTCATCACCAACAAACTGTTGTTTTCTCACTTCACTACTGTTATAAAATCAGACTTGTTTTCCACTTGTTCTCGAACTTCAACATCCTCTATTGGTTTCATGATCAAGGGGATTTTTGTAATCCTGAATTTAAGAGCCCAACTCTTCGGACTTTGAATTTCTTCATCCTTGTTTGGCTCTTCTTTCTCCGTTGTTTTCCTTGATTGGCATTCTGATTTTTATCCTCCCAACATGGATTTGGGAATGCAAGAGGAGAAGTGGATTGTAACTCAATTGATTTTGAATTTTTTTGTGGTGGTGGAGGAGGTAGGAACTCTTGTTTCTTTGGAGGGAATGGCTGTTTGGAAGGAAAAAGGACAAAAGAATTGAGATGGGGTAGAAGACTAGGGAATGGAGAAATGGATTCAACACTTGGGACAGCAGATGGATGGAGAGTTTAAAACTTGACACTACCGAGATAAAACAGATTGGGAAAGAGAGAGAGAAAAGGCATAAGATGGTGTGCTTACCTATTGACAAGGTTGTTGAATACTCCTATCATACACCTTTATTCCTTCATCCACTTTGCAAGCAATGGTAGTATTGTAATCATGAAGTCTATCTTCTCTTGAGGGTTGTAATGCCTTGGAAAGGTCCCACCCATGGACAAGGTGCTCTCTGACAACCGATTCTAAATGCTTTCATTTGTGCTTGAGCCCTAGATTGCACCATGTTTACCTCCATCTTTTGGGTTTGTTCCAACAGATCTACATTTTCTTCTTGACTTCCCTCACAACCAAAGCATACCCCGGTGCTTGACATGCTTCATATCCAAACCGACTTTGCACTACTGCTCATATGGGTAGACATGTTGATTTTGAATTTGATCAAAATGTTGATTTGGAGGATTTGTAAAACATGTTGGAGGTGTGATATATTGCTGTTGTAAATGTGAATTCCATGATGGAAATGAAGTCATGATTGTACAACTTCATGGAATGGAAAAGAATCAAAATTATGGAAAAAGAATGGATGGAAATGAATGGAAAACAAGTTTGCAACTTAGAGAATGAGTTGTTTACCGAGATGGAGTCACCAGATGTGCTTTTGAAAGTTACTCCAAAGGCTGAATCTTTAATAGGAACACACCAACCTATCAAAGATAAAGTGGAAGACCTCTAAGGTCCCACCGGCGTGCAAGCAAAACTTGTTGTTGCAAATCAGCGGCACTCCACTTTGGATGTTGATCAGATTTCTAGTTTGATCATTCCAAGCATCCAGTGTGATTGCACAACATTGAATCCTCTTCCCAAGTGTGGGACTTGCAAAAATGGAAGAGGAATCTCCAGATTAGAGGTTGGTTCCTCAACTCCTCTGATCAGCTATTTTACTTGCAAAATTGCAGAGGTTTAAACTCCTAAATCTACTCTAAATTCCAAGGAGACGAGAGATAGAGAATGGAAAAAGAAAGAACTAATGCTAATAGGTGATGCACCAAAGGAGTTGTAGACACATGATGCTACATGAAATACACAATCCGAAGGAAACACAACAAAAACATGCACAAATGCTCAAAATGTAATGAAAGATCAAGAAAACAATGATAGATATATGAAAGGATTGAGGATTTTAATCACGAACATATATCAACATCTTAGATCCAATACGGTACATTACGAAAGTGATCCAGAGGAAAGAAAAGGTGTTGCATTATATGGAAAGATAAAATTTCTTCACAAATTCTACCAAGGAGGAAGAAAAAGGAAGTTGCGAGAGCTGAAAAGTGTCTCCCTTTTGCAAAATGAATTCATTCTAGCTTTTACAAAGGTAAACCACAACCCCAGGAGAGAGAAACATGGGAAAAAGTGCAAGGGGTTCAACCATTGACCAAAATTCCATCAAAATAGCATGGGCACCCTGATAGACCCATTCCTTGACATTTTTAACCATGCTGGGAGAGAATGCGAGCCATTCTTCATTAAAAACAGTGGTTGAAACATCATTTTTGTCCATGACCACGTGCCAGAGGTGTTTCTTAATTTTCTCTCTCCAAAATCCACCAAAATGAAAAAATGACCCCAAAATCTTGTAGATAATTTTACTAGCTTTCCATTGATATAAAGAACGTGAAAACCGAGCTCTGGATCGAAAGATATGGTGATTTGAAGTTTTAGGGCAAAATAGGGCCAAATCGGGTCGGTGGGAAATTTTTTTGAATTTTTGCACCTTTTTGGTCATTTGGAAAATTTTCCAAAATTTCCCCGCACTCCGCCACTCTAGGTGCCACGTGGCGGCATCTCATTGGCCGCGGGCCTTTCAGGAATTTGTTTCAAAAACTCTACCGATCCATAACTTCAAAAATACATGGAGTTAGGAGGAAAACTTTACCTTTCGGAAAGATGAGAAATAGCTCTATCCAATGGTGTCATTTCGAAGGTTTTGAGAGCATGAAAGAAAAAATTTTGTGAATGAGGCACAAGAGAGGGAAGAATGGGAGGAGTTAGCCACAAAATGAGTAGGGGCACATTTTGGATAACAGGATGATAATTGAATTTTGTCCTAAAAACTCTATGAATTGGCTAATTTGATCATCGGGACGATGATTCTTTTAAGAAGGGAGGAATGTAACGTCTTGATTTTTAGAAGCTACTATGATAACCTCTTTTTGTGATGTTGTAACTGTGGAAATGAGGATAATTATGTTAAGATATATCTTTTAATCTTAAAAAGAATGTGTTACTGATCTGAACCCTTGTTTACTGTAACTTGTTTACTTGGGACGGAGGTCATTATAACTTGTGTTTTGCAAAGTGTGAAATAGCAGACTTGCTTTTATGTTTGATGAACTCATATTGTTGTTGACAACACACCTTGAATCAATTCCATTGATCCAAGGTATGTTGTGGCCTTCTTTGTGATCGCTTTGTCGATTTACTTTCTAATTAGAACGAAGTCTGGAACCAGGTGAAGGTCGTTATAAATGTTCTGAGAACCTAATTACAGTATAATTATCCAATACCATGTTGCCAATGGAAAGGTTTGATTTTTGAACTACATACACATAGTAACGCCAGAGAGCATAAGGCAGTAAGAGTTTTGGTACGAGCGAACAAAGTATAGATATGTCAAGCATGGAACAAACATCCTGCATTATGTTGGATATGAACGTAAGTTGGTAAACTTACTAAAAGAACCCATTAATTAAAATACTACGGCTATGTTTTAACCTATAACTATGTTTTAGCCTATAACCTAACTACTACCCTATGTGGATTTTAAATTAAATGGGATGTAAATTATTGCAAATCCTAATGACTTGCGACCTAGGTGGAAAACCTAACTATGGACAATACAACCTAAACTAATGCTAACCCTAGAAGGGGACCTATGGATACATGCTGATGAAAGGATAAGAAGGGAAGGTTTGAAATTTAATAAAGGACATTAAATGATGTCCTTGAAGTTTTAAACGCCAAGTTTGGCGGAACATGGGAAGTTGGAGATATCCAACTAGCAATGTAGCTAAGAAGGAAATTACATGCAAAAATTTAAAGGTGGAACTCGCCAAACCTGAGTCGGTGGTGGCGTGGAGATAGAGGAAAAAGTAATGCATTCAATGCATTTATTGATCTTGGTCTTGGTGACCAGCTCGCCTTGGAAAGGGGAAAGAGGAATTTTTGGTGGTTATTGTTGTTCATTCAGGTTTTGAGTTTTGCTTTGCATTTCTTTTATGGTTCTTTCGAACCTACAACTATTCTGGTCATTGTTGCTATTGTTTTGATTACCCACACTGTTTTTGAGCCTGTGGAAGTAAGGAGATCATTGGGGAAACCTTGTTGTTTGTCGCCGTGGAAAATAATAGCTCCTGAGGGCACGGACGTGGTTTTCTTCAAGCAACAAGAAGTTTTACAGGCATGTTGAGCTCTTCTCTTTAAACCGTTTTGCTCTTTGTTAAGCATCTTCATTAAAAGAACTCTACTCTTTTATTGGATGTTTTTGTAAAATGAAAATGTTGATATGTTGATGAGATTTCTAGGTTGAGTTTCCTATTTGAGAATAAATATGAATTGGGTGTTTTCTTTACTAGGAGGGTAATGAGATGAAATCTATCCTTGCTTTGTTTGAATTTTTACAGTAATGGGTATTCGGTTTTATCTCCCATTATGGGTTTGATTTGATGGAAGTAACATGATGTGCGATTATTTTCTCGAGTTACTGTGTGTGTAAATGGTTTTGGAAAAAGCTGTGAGAATGCTTGATGGAACTGTTTGCATGAGTTATTTCTCTAGTCGTATTACATGAAAGTGCATAGAATACGAATTCTTTAGGACAATGAATTTATTTCATAATTTTACCCTTGCGTGATTTAAAAATGATTCAATGTCTCCTTATTTGGTTTGAAATCCATGAATGATTTTTAGGAATGATTTACTTAAATCTGGAACAGAGTATCTAGTTATCTGTTGGATGGAATAGAGCTTATCATTTTATTCTCCTTTGAATTCAATGATGAATTTATATATTTTTATATATATACTGAACTGCATGATTAAACTTCTTCAATGTTTCATTAAAATGAATCAAAAATGATTCCTTTTATTATTATGATAAAAATCATGATTTTGTTGTTTGTTGTACATTCTTGCTTGTTTCAGACCTAGCTGGAATGTTCATTTTTGGTGAATAATTATGGTTATATAGCTAGTTGTACATTCTTGCTTGTTTCAGACCTAGCTGGAAATGTTCGTTTTGGTGAATAATTATTGAAAATGATTTTAATTGAAAGATTCAGTTGTTGTTTTATACTTGCAGAATCAGATGCAAATGAACTCTGGTATGCTTCCTTGAATGGTGATTAGTAAGTTTTAAACACTGAAATAGACTTGTTAGAAGAAATTATCCTATGGGTGCAGATCGGCTCTAATTAGTTGATAATCGGCTAAGCAATGAGAAGAGATAATATGAATCTTCTTCTTTCATTCGATTATTGGTTTTAATTGTTCTCTCTCCTTGACTGTTATCGTTGATTGTTATCACTTCTTGTTCAAATCATCCATGTTCGGTTGTGATGAAAGGAAAGAGAATATTGAGTGGGTAATCGGAAGTAATAATTATTTTCTTCTCTTATCCAGTTGAAATTCTATTATTTGATATTGAATGAATTTCCTACTACCTTCGGCATAAGCGACTGCATTTTAACTACTATTTTTCTTCTTTTCTGAATTGAAAGAAGTACTATGTTGTTTGTTGAATTCTGGGAAGTTAAATAGATTGTTGTTGTGACGTAAGGTTTCTTTTCACTTCTATATTTGATATAGTTAAATTCCAGTGGATGACCTTGTTATCCAAAATGTGCCCCGCTCATTTTTGTGGCTAACTCCTCTCATTCTTCCCTCTCTTGTGCCTCAGTCTCCATTTTTATTTTTAGGCACTCAAATCTTTCTAAAAATGGCACCATTGGATAGAGCTCTCTCTCGGCTTTCCGAAAAGGTAAAGTTTTCCTCCTAACTCCTCATATTTTTCAAGTTATGGCTCAAGAAGTTTTGTGGGAAATTTTCCCTAAAACGCCCGCATGCCCAATCGAACTCGCCACGTGTCCAGCCAAAATATCAAAGCGACCCGATTTGGCCCTGTTTTGCCCTAAAACTTCAAATCACCATATCTTTCGATCCAGAGCTCAATTTTTCGCGTTCTTTATATCAATGGAAAGCTGGTGAAATTATCTATAAGATTCTAGGGTCAATTTTGCATTTTGATGGAGTTTGGAGAGATAAAATAAAAACACTTCTGGCACGTGGTCATGAACAAAAATGATGCTTCAACCACCGATTTTAATGAAGAATGGCTTGCATTCTCTCCCAAAGATGGTTAAAAATGTCGGGAATGGGTCATTTAGGTCACCCATGCTGCTTTTGATGGCATTTTGGTCAATGGTTGAATCCCTTCCATGTTTTCCCATGTTTCTCTCTCTTGGGCTCATCCCTTACAATGTAAAAACCGACTTGGCTCATTTTTCAAAGGGTTGAACATTGTTTGTGTATTGCGGTAAGTCCCCTTTCTCACCTTGGAAGTGATTTTGGTGGAATATTAGAACTTTTCTAAGAGCTGCAACTTTTATTTTTCCTCTCGGTGTTGTAATGCAAGTGATTTTGATGATTAAAATAACAATACAACCTCTGTGATTAGTTTTCATCCTTCACTGTGTTTTTTGGTTAATTTATGATCCTTCATTATAATTATTAGTTTATGTATGAGGTTCTTTGTTACATTTTTATGGATGTGTCAATCTACGTAAAAGTAAAAATGCTCACCACTCCTTTGGTGCATCACCTATTAGCATTAGTTTTATCTTTTTTTTTGCATTCTCTATCTCTTGTATCCTTTGGAATTTAGGGTAGGGTTAGGAATATAGACCTCCGAAACTTGTAAGTGATAAATCTGACTAGAGGAATTAAGGAACCAACCTCTAACTAGAGATTTTTTTCTCATTTTGCAAGTCCCACACTTGGGAAAGGATTCAATGTTGTATAGTCACACTGGATGCTAGTATGATCAAACTAGAAATCTGATCAACATCCAGGGGGTGCTGCTGATTTGCAACAATAGTTTTGGCATGCCCAATGGGACCTTAGAGGTCTTCCACTTTATCTTTGACAGGTTGGTGTGTTCCTATTAAAGATTCATCCTTTTGGAGGCACTTTCAAAAGCACATCTGGTGACTCCATCTGGTAAACAACTCATTCTCTAAGTTGCAGACCTGTTTTCCATTCATTTCCATCCATTCTTCTTTCCATCATTTTCATTCTTTTCCATTCCATGAAGTTGTGCAATCATGACTTCATTTCCATCATGGAATTCACATTTACAACAGCATAGTTTATCACACCTCCAACATGTTTTACAAATCCTCCAAATCAGCATTTTGATCAAATTCAAAATCAGCATGTCTACCCATATGAGCAGCAGTGCCAAAGTCAGTTTGGATATGAAGCATGTCAAGCACAAGGGTATGCTAGTTGTGAGGGCAGTCAAGAAGAAAATGCAGATCTGCTGGAACAAATCCAAAAGATGGAGGCAAAGATGGTGCAATCAAGAGCAACAGCTCAAATGAAAGCTTTCAGAATTGGTTGCAGGATTCCTTATCCATGGGGAGGCCCTTTTCCAAGACACTTCAGCCCTCGGAGAAGCTTTGGATTTCATGATGAAGATGCTGCCCCAACTTGCACAATGGATAAAGCAGAAATAGATGCCTATACACTTGGTGTTGAACAACCTTGTCAATGGGTAAGCGTTCTACACCATCATCTAGTTTTTCTCTCTTCCCATTACTCAAGTAACATCATCTCATTTGGAATTTCAAATTCTAAATCTAGTCAATGCTGCCCCAGGAGTTAATTCCATTTCTCCATTCCCTAGTCTTCCACCACATCTCAATTCTTCCTTCCCCTTTCCTTCCAAACAGTCATCCCCTCCACAAAAGCTAACAGAAATACCCTCTCCTCCAAAGAAACAAGAGTTTCTACCTCCTCCACCACCACAAAAATTTCAGCCATTTGAGTTACAATCCACTTCTCCTCTTGCATTCCCAAATCCATGTTGGGAGGATAAAAATTAGAATTCTAGTCAAGGAAAACAACAACAAAAAGAAAATCCAAACAAGGATGAAGAAATTCGAAGTCTCAAGAGTTGGGCTCTTAAATTTGGGATGACAAAGATCCCCTTGATGGTTAAGCCTTTAGAAGAGGTTGGAGTTGGAAAACAAGTGGTGGTTAGGACTGAATTTGCTACAGCAGGAGAAGAGCAAAAAGAAGAAGCAGATCAACAATCAGTTTGCTCAGAAAGTAGTGTCCATGTTAGCATTCTATTTGAAGAGAATGCTGATTCAATTCAAGTTACACAATCAGCCATGGAGGAAGAAAGCTCAAGAAGATCCTACAATCCCAACTTGTCCTCTAGAGCATTAGATCGAAGAGTTTGACTTGACAAACTTCGTGCTAGAGGAAGAGTTTTATCAAGAACAAGATTATCTTTAAGTAGTAAAGAGGGAGAAGCTGTTCCAAATCCAAAGAAGAGGAACACATTCTAGTTGTGGAGGAGAAAATTGTAGATCCAAGGGCTTTGAGTGCAAAGTAGGCTAGAAGAGAACCTTCAATTCTTCTTTCTACTTCATCTCTCTCGAGTTCTAGTGCTAAAGAAGATTTTGATCTCTCAAACTCAATGTTGGAGGATGAAAGAAACCATGATGATCAAGTTCTGAGATCAAGAGGATACCATGGAGGAAGTTGAGCATTTGCAGCGGGACAATAATGAGGTAGTTTATCTGTCGATTTAGAGTACTATTTTGATGAAGAAGAACCCGTTGAGTTCCTACCATTCTCTCTTTCATCATCCATGTTCCAAACACTTGAGCCTCTTTGTCATGAAGGAGATCACCCATTTGTATTAGCCTACATCTTATAGCAGCTCTTTGGAACCAAGATTAGAAGATTTTAATCTTTCATGTCCTTCATTGGAGGAAGAGAAAGGGCAAAAAGGTTCTACCTTTGCTTTTGCACCATCCATTCAAGAAGGTCTACAAGAAGACTCCATTTTTGGAGTTGAAAATCAGAGCTATGGGCATATCAAATAGATCATACCTTGCCCAATAAGGTATTTCACTTCATTAGATTCAAAGGAGAAGTTACAACAGTCATGCTTGCTCCTAACCATGAGGATGAGCTACAAAGAACTAAGGATCAGTTGTCATACCTCTCCAATCCAAATGCAGAACAACTAAAAGAGGTATTGAATTTTCCTTCACCTGATACCTTGATGATTTGGGTGGAAGACTAGCTTCTTGTTGATTTTCCATTCATCCAATCAGCCATGTTCAATGCCAAATCAGTTGCATGGTTGCCAATTTTGAAGAAAGGAAGCTATTTTGCACAACCAGTTGCAGGGTTTGTTTAGCTTACCTTTGCTTCTAGTTAGAATAGAGTAGGTAGGTTTGCTTTCAGTAAAAGAAGTGCTTGTGCACACTCTGCATGTTCCATTTGGAGCATGTATGATTTTTAGTTTTGTAAATAGTTTTGGTGCTGCTGGTTTTGCTCTTGCACAGTTGTTTTAAGTGGCATTTTGGTGAGAACAACTCTAAGTTCAATGGGTTTCAAGTGGCTCAGAGGGAAGTTTTCAAGATATCAGGTTGGTTTCAGGTTATTTCTTATGACTCCATACCCAATGGATTGCTAAAAGGCAACTGGTAACTTCATCCAGCAGGTAGATGACCCCTCTGAGTCGCCAAAATTGTTATCCAAAATGTGCCCCGCTCATTTTTGTGGCTAACTCCTTGTGTTCTTACCTCTCTTTTGCCTCGGTCTCCATTTTTATTTTTAGGCACTCAAATCTTTCTAAAATGGCACCATTGGATAGAGCTCTCTCTCAGCTTTCCAGAAAGGTAAAGTTTTCCTCCTAACTCCTCATATTTTTCAAGTTATGGCTCGACGTGAGTTTTTTTGGGAAATTTTCCCCTAGAAGGCCCACACCAATCGGGAACTCGCCACGTGTCCAGCCAAAATATCAAAGCGACCCGATTTGGCCTGTTTTGCCCTAAAACTTCAAATCACCATATCTTTCGATCCAAAGCTCATTTTTTCACGTTATTTTATATCAATGAAAATCGGTGAAATTCTCTACAAGATTCCAGGTGTCAATTTTGCATTTTGGTGGAGTTTGGAGAGAGAAAATCAAAAATGATTCTGGCACGTGGTCATGAACAGAAATGACATTTCAACCACTCGATTTTAATGAAGAATGGCTCACATTCTCTCCCAACATGGTTAAAAATGTCAGGGAATGGGTCCACAGGGTTGCCCATGCTTTGTTTTGATGGCATTTTGGTCAATGGTTGAATCCCTTCCACGTTTTCCCATGTTTCTCTCTCCTGGGCTCGTCCCTTGCACTGTAAAAGCCAGATTTGGCTCATTTTTCAAAGGGTTGAACATTTTTTGTGTATTACAGGTCCCCTTTCTCACCTTGGAAGTGATTTTGGTGGAATATTAGACCTTTTCTAAGAGCTACAACTTTTATTTTACCTCTCAGGTGTTGTAATGCAAGTGATTTTGATGATTAAAATAACAATACAGCCTCTGTGATTAGTTTTCATCCTCTACCTGTGTTGTTTGGTTAATTTATGATCCTTCATTACAATTATCAGTTTGTGCATGAGGTTCTTTTTGCATTTTTATGGATCGTGTCAATCTGCGAGAAGTAAAAATGGTCACCACTCCTTTGGTGCATCACCTATTAGCATTAGTTTTAGATTTTTTTTTGCATTCTCTATCTCTATCTCCTTTGGAATTTAGCGTAGGGTTAGGAATATAGACCTCTACAACTTGTAAGTGATAAATCCGACGGAGGAATTGAGGAACCAACCTCTAAACTAGAGATTCTTTTCTCATTTTACAAGTCCCACACTTGGGAAAGGATTCAATGTTCTGCGCAATCACACTTTGGATGCTAGTATGATCAAACTAGAAATCTGATCAACATCTAGTGGGTACTACTGATTTGCAACAACAAACCTGAAGGTAAGAAAGTTCTATCTTAATTTAAAAATCGACTCAGTATATGGAATTCATTCTTGATGATGAAATGGGTTGGACAATGCATGCAATCGAACAACAATCTATAAATCATTTAATATAGCTGTCTTAATACGTGATTGTTTAGAGAAAATACTCCTTTTAGTATTATCTAAGTTTGGAATGAACTCTTTTCTTTTCATTAAAAATAGCTATGAGAATGGTGAAATATACATCATGATAGGTTAGCCAATATAGAAATTGGTATGCTGATATTTATTATTACTGTTTAAAATGAAACTATTTATTGAAATCAGGTTGTTAGAATTGTTCAACCTTATTGGTGCGTAACTATTACGTGATGTTTATCTCTATTGAGACATTTCATAAAAGCAGAGTTCTTTTATTGAGACAGTTAATCAAGAGCACCTCATTTTAATGATAAGTGCTTAATATGCTCAAGTTTAATGAACTGACTTGTCCATGCAAGTTAATTTTGCAGATGGATTACGTGAGTAAAAATGAAGATATGTTGTTTTATGATGCTTCTTCTTATTAACTAAGGGATGGATTTTTTCTGATATTTTATTATTCTTCTTGTCGAGGAAATGAAAATAAAAATAAAAAGCCTTATTCTCCTCTCTTTCCCGAGTTGTTAATGTTGTTTGGCATGAATGAAGTCCGGTAGTATGGACTTGTATATTGTATGAATTTTAATCTAGAGTAAAGAGTAAAAGAAGAAGGTGTGTTATTTTAATGGTTGTACCACCTTGGAACTGTTTGAATAAGATTGAGAATATAATTTTATTCATTGAATTTGGATTTATTCAAATGATGGTTGATAGATTTTAAAGGGACATAATATCTATTCTTTACTTGAATACAACTTTTAAGTTGGAATGGGAAATTAATTAATACTTGGGTCAATATGGATTTAAAATTGACATTAGTAAAGAGTAAAGTGAATACGAACTCTTAAATGAATGACATTGGAAATAGAATATAAACTAATAGATATTAGTAAAGAGGCAATTGAACTCTGTATTCTGATTTCGTTAATATCCTTGGGAGGTTTTGATCAAAGGATATTCAGTATGAGGAACCATACCTCCTCATATCAAACCTTAACTGAAGTAAGGTTATAGTAAATAAATGAATACATTCATTTGGAATTAGGCCTCATTTAAATGACGTCTAATAAGATGGAATTCTGAATTTAAATTCAGTTGCGAATAAAACTTGGTTATGCTTAGTAAGTTGGTCTTACTACGTTAAGTTGTAGAGGATTATTAGTCCGAAGATTAAATTAAGGAACTAAGATAGAATTAAGCAATCCTTCAAAGAAGGAGGGGTAAAGGCATATTAAGCTTTAAGATAATTTAAGTCTATCTTAGCTATGCAACCGTGTGAACGAGTAGTGAGGTTAGAAGATCAACGCACGGTTGCTGAAACTTATTCTTAAAATACTTAAGATTATAATCTAATCACACTTCTAGCTAGATGTGTATCCCTTGATGAGAGGATTCCGTAGGACCTTGGCACATGCCAGCTACGTGTCAGTGTCTTCATGAAGGTGGGCCTTCATGACGACATAATGTTGCAATGTGATATGTTATAACACCCTCCCGAATTGAATCATCAAGTTTACATAAGTTGGGACCAAGTTACTTGACGAAGTTAGGAATGTGGTCGTTTATATAGAGTGACTCAAGAAGACTAAAGGTTACTAGACACACACAGTCATTTAGGGTCAACAAAGTATGTCTGCGCGAAGGAGAGCCTTTAGTCACCGCGAGTGTCTTCCTATACTCTTTCATATTGCTAGCTTGGGTTAAAGTTTAACCTTGACAGAGAACCGACAGAGATCGAAAAGACCATTCTAGATAACATGACAAAGTGAGGTGAAAATCTAGGAATATGATGTGTATAATGTCTAGGAATATGATCATGCAAAGCATGTGAAAATCTTTGGCCAAAGTATCACAAGTTGTTGGTTGCATTGTCCTAATCACCTAGTTTAAGAAGCAGGATTTCAGATGAGTATCGGTAACAGATATTCAGATAGGCCTCTTAAATGGAACACTTCGATAACTGAAATTGGTAAGAGAACCAAGTATACTTAGTATACAATGCATGGATTAACATGAAGGATCGGTAAGTAGCCGAGTCATGAAATGAGAGATCGTTGAAACTCCGAGCCATAAAATGGGAGATCGGTAGTTCTTCGAGTCATTACAACAACAAATGGTATCTGTTATATGATTGAATGGCATTGAATGTGTGTTCCATATTATAAATATGTGAATAGAGAACATTGGTTTTAAAAGTATTGTGTGTTCTAAATTACGTTAATGGGACAGAGAACAATTATTAAAACTTGGTCGTGTGTTCTAAATTATATAAATTAGAACAGAGAATGTTTTATAAAAAAATTCCCTTGTTCTAATGACTTAAAATGGGAATGTTACATCTTGGTATCGTGAGCTTGAAGGTTTGCAGTTTTGGACCTAATGAGTCCACAATTTAATAAGTTTACATTTTCTTATTAAACAAAAAATGGTTAGAACAAGAGGAAATGCTTCGAACAACCCGTTACTGGTGGAGAAGTAGCTTTCTTAGCTCAAAAGCTAGATGATATCCTTGTTGCCTCTACTAGATACGAGAGATCGTTTGACCGTTTTTGGAACAAGTAATGGGCAATGAGGAGGAGGAAGAAGAAGCTGATATAAATGATTATCCACCTCTTGTGAACAACAATAATGGAGGGAATCTTGGTGTTGATAATAGTAATGCAAACGCTCATAATCATCCCGAAAATAAAAGGGCAAGATTAGCATCTAAACTTACAAATGATATAAAGAGAATAAGTCCTCCAAAGTTTGATGGAACAACACTTGGGGATGGGGTTGAAAATTGGTTCAAAAAAATGGAGAAGTACTTTGCATTAAGAAAATTCATGTGCATGTGTGTGTTCGTGTGTGGGTGTGTGTTCGTGTGCGGTGAGTGTGCATGTACGTGTGCATGTGCATGTGTAGGTTCATGTGCATGCATGCTTGTGTGAGTGCGTATGTGGGTGTGTGTGTGTGTGTACGTGTACATGTGCGGGTTCGTGTACATGTTCATGTAGATGTGCACGTGTGTGTAGAGGTGCATTTGTGTGGGAGTGTGCGTGTGAGTGTGCATGTTTGTGTGTGTGCGTGTTCATGTGTGAGTTCATGTATGTGTGCATGTGTGCGCGTGTGTTCATGTGCGTGTGCATGTGCACATGCGCATGCGTATGTGTGTGCGTGTGTGTGTGTGCATGTGCATGTGTGTGCATTTACGCATGTGTGTGTGCATGTGCATGTGTGTGTGCATTTGTGTGTGCATGTGCTTGTGTGAGTGCATGTGTGCATGCGTGTGTAGGTGCACGTGCATGTCTATTTATGTGCGCAGTGTGCATGCTTGTGTAGGTGCATGTGCATGTTTGTGTACAGTGGATGTGTAGGTGCGTGTGCATGTGAGTGTGCTTGTGTGTGTGCGTGTGCACATGCTTGTGCGCGTTCTGTGTGCGTGCTTATGTGTGTGTGTTCATGTGTTGGTGCACATGCATGTGCAAGTGTGGGTGTGCGTGTGTGTGCATGTGTGCATGCATGTGCGTTTGTGTGTGTGTGTGCGTGTGCGTGTGTGTGTGATTTTACGCATTCTTGTGCGCGTGCTTGTGCATTAGCTTGTGCACATGTTTGTGTGCATGCTTGTGTGTGTGCCTGTGTGCGTGTGTGTGCATGTGCGCGATGCGTGTGTGTGTACTTAGTGTGTGTATGTTCCGGTGTGCGTGTGTGTGCATGTGTAGGTGAGTATGCGTGTGCGTGTGCATGTGCAAGAGAGTATGCACATGCATATGCATATGTTTGTACGTGTGTGTAACACTCTGATTTTGCAAATTATCTTGATGAATGTTTTACATGCTGTTATAACTTCTGAAATGAAGGCAAACATGTTAAGATATGTTCTGATCTTAAGAGAATGTGTTGCTAACTTGGATTCTTGCATGCTGTGATTTATGGTTAGGACAACATTTATTGTACTTGTGTGTTTGCTGATATGACGACAAATTGTCGTATACTTGCTAAACTCTCGTGGCTGATTGACAGCACACCTTGAATCAATTTCATTGATCCAAGTGTGCTGAGGGCTTCTGGTGATTTCAGTATTGATTTACTCTTGAGCCCTGTACTGTCGAACTTGGAACCTCGTGAGGCAAGAAATGCCTGGACACGGGTGGCTTTGATACGTGATCCAGAGGACGGAACGTCCTGCTCTGCATTAACGTGAATGTCTGTAGGAAGGCAGAATGGAGGTTGGGTTAGGAGTTGATTAGTGTTAGTGGTTAGTATGAATTAAAACCCTAAACTAATCCTAAGTCCTAACATGCATCCTACACTACTATCCTAAGTGGATTTTTAAATTACAAAAAAAAAAGGAAAATAAAACCTAAGGCTAAACTAAGACCTAGGTTGAACACTTTATGCAACCTAAACTAATCCTAATCTAAAAGGGCGCGCAGACCCTTGGAAGGAAAGGATAAGGATGGAAAGGGCATTCATTGGCATTTAATAAATAGTCCATACGTGGACAGCGCCAGTTTTGGCGGGGCAGGTAGGAAATAGAGGCATCTATTTGGAGATAGAGCCAAATTCGGTTTTGCATGGGAAATTTGAAATTTAGAGTTCGCCAACTCAAGTGGCGGTGGCGTGGAAAGTAAGGAAAAAGGCGAGCCTTAATTGCATTGATTATTCTTGGTCCTCGCGACCAGTTCGCCTTGGAAAGTGTATGAGGGAATTTGATTTTTCATTGTTTCGATTTGGCTTTTGCAAAGTTGCTCTGCATTTGGTTTTTCCGTGCAGTTCGGTCACTGAACCACTCTTGAAATTTGACACACCGTGTGCTTGGAGATTTTAAGGCTATTGCTAAGCCCAAGAAGAAAGGAGTCTTTGGGAAGTTTGTGTTGTCATTGTGGAAGAAATAATGTGGCAAACAAAGCTTTCTTTGAGCTCTGGAAAAGAGATTTCAGGCATGTTAAGCCCTTCTCTTTAAAAATCTTTGCTTTGATTAAGTGTTTCATTAAAACAACCCTGCTCTTGGGTTTGGATTATGCGATTGCTATCAAGTCGATTTGAATTGGATTTTGTTGGTTCTTGCTTTCTTTTCTTTGGGAAATGATAAGAAGAATTGCTTCTGGTTGCTCGGCCTTGATGTGTTGTTGCTCGAATCGAGTTGGAATATGAATTACTGTAGTGGTTGTTGACAGTATTGTGGAATGAAATAGACATTTTCTTTCTCTATACATGTTGTATGAATTGGAACAGGCCTTGTGCGATGTTCTCCTTCTGTGTAATCGTTTCTTTGCTGTTGTATTTGGAACTGCCCTTGCATTTTAATGGAGTGGTAACACCTCCATATCGTGCTTTGTTGTTTGTTTCGCTGACTCTTTCGCTTCTTGTCAAATGGGAAATTTGTCTTGTGTATCATGGAGTCTGTACATGTTATTGTAGTTCTTCTCACTACTGAAACTATCGTTCTTTTGTTGAAGAACTGGAATGAGGGAAACGATAGTTGTTTGAAGTTGTTTCTTATTGAAATTTTTTTAAGGAAACAGATTCTCTTCCTTCTACTGCTTTGGATTTTGATGGAAGTGGCATTCGGGTTTTCTATGAGTAATTGAACTTGATTGAATGAAGTAATAGCAATATTTCCATTGTTGTGCCTTTTCTTGTTTAGGAAATGAGCGAATACGCTTTGGTATCCGTGAAAATAGGAAAAAGTTAACTGTTTTTCCTTCTGAGGTTATTGATGGATTGTGTTTCCCTTGCTGTTAGGATAAGATGGTTTTATTGTGTTTTTTTTTTGATGCTGTTCGGTCTTCCTGTTCGGACTGTAGACACGGTTACAAATTGGTTCTGTATTCTGTGCAATGAAAGATTATATTTTCTTCTTGCTATGATGGAAAGTTGATTCCATTGCGTCTTGTAGTTGTGGTTTGACCTTCTGAACTGAACTGTTGTGAATGTGAACTTGACTTGGATTTCTGTACAAATAAATGGAAAATGTGGGAATTAGCTTGTTTTTCCTTTCTTGCTTACAAATTAACACCCTATGCGGGTTTGTCTTTATAGAGGTATTGATGTACGAATATTATATTTTGAGTTCTATACCTCATTAAGTAAATGGAGAATGCTGTTTTTTTATGTAGCTAATGGTTGATTGAGATAGAACTTTTCAATTGGATATTCATTGTCGTGGTATATTGGATTTTCTTGCTATGATGCTATGTGAGTTGCTTTTCAATAAGAACGATAGTTCCTTTATCTTTATAAGTTGAACTGTCATGCTAAGATAAACACAATTTGGATGTTTGATTTCATTCTGAACAAAATGATTGTTTCATTAATGAAATTATAGGGAAATGGATTTTTCTTTTTTTTGCTATTTGGACTCTGAAAATAACATTGGAGCTTTACTGTGCATATGAATTCATCTTCTGTCTGTTGTTCTAACTTGTTGAAATTCATAGTCATGTGAATATTGGATTGCTGTAGGTAACAACAATGAATAAAATGTTATTTTGAATGGGATACGTTCATAGGATTAGGAAATCATGTGATTAATTGACTGCATGATTGAAATGTTGTTTGTCTGTTTAGCATACAGTGAAAGAAATATGGTTTCTTTTAGTATGGTAAAAATATGGTTTGCATCCTTGTACTGTTTGATCCTGGATGATCATAATGAGGTACTAACCTGTTTTGGATTTTCATATGAGCCTGATTCAAATAAAGTATGGATATGGATGATGAATTCTTCCCTATTTTCATTTAAAGCAGATTATAAATGAAATTATTCTTCTTTGGAAAGTGAATTCGAATGGATTTTGTAAGTTTCACTCGAATCATTATTTGATTGATCTGTCTCGCTTGGATTCCACTTTCGGACACCAATTGGAAAGAAATAGAGATATGAATGAATGACTTGGGAAAAATAATCTTTTCTACTTTCATTCAGTTGGAAATCTGTAATTCATGAATAATGAATTTTATAGTGCTTAGATGGGAGCAACTATATGCATTGCATTTCTTTTTTACTTTTACTTGGATTCTAATATGATGTACTTGATTACTTGGATTTACATTTCAGTTAGTTTCATCCTTTGCATTTATTATTAATGAAAGGCGTGGAAAGGATAACTGTATGTTATATCAGCAGTAAGCTACTTGTATTCCTAACTTTACAAATATTGTAAATTGAGACTTGTAACAGTTATGTGGAAAACGGGACAGCAGTTCTTTGGCTGATTGTGATGATATTTTGATAGTTCAGTTGTTTTGCTGATCTTTCTTTTGTGCCTATTTCGTGATTGATGTTTAACTGTCGTTTCATAAAAGCAGGGTTCTTTTATTGAGAGATTAGTTAGTCAAGCACCTTATTTTAAGGATAAGTGCTTAATATGCTCAGTTCATTGAACTGACCCGTGCAATTCATTTTGCAGATGGAATTTGATTAGAATGAAGACTTGGCTGTTTTCTGATGCTTCTTGATTTGTTGATGATGTATTGTAATTGTCACTTTTATTCCTCTTCGAGGAATTGTGAAAAGAAGAAAGTACATTCTTCTATCTATGAGTTGTATGGATGATTTATGTAAACCATGCCCAATCAGCTGGATTGGCAAATGTACGGATTATGACATGAAATATTGAATACAATTACATGTGTGATATTTTAATGTTTATATCAGTTTGAATTGTTGTCTAAATTGGAAATATAATGTTATTTCTTGATTGGATTTGTTTAATTGTCCTTGGATGGATGTTAAATGGAAACTGATATCTATTCTTACCTAAATGCAACTTTTAAGTTGAAAAATGCAATTAATTCATACTTGGGTAAAGATGAATTTTTAATTGACATTAAAAGGATTAAGAAGAATATGATTCCATAATTGGAAGGTATTCAGGATTAGCTTAGGAGCTAAGGAATACCAATTAAACTTCAGAGTAATCGAACTTCGCTTTCGAGCTCCATTAATGATCTCGTGTGTTAAATTCAGAATAAAGGATATAGGATAAGTATATCCATAACTAATGGACCTTAACCATATAACATTAAGGAGAACAAATGAATACTTTTCTTGGGAATTAGACCTCGTTTAAATGACGTCTAATAAGTTAGAATTCTGAATTTAGTTGCAGTTGGAAAATCTTGGCTAAGTTTAATAGGTTAAACTTATCACGTCCGTCGGTACGGACTGCTTAATCCAATGATTAAGAAGTGAACCAAGTAGGGAAATGTAGCCCTTCGATACGAAGGAGAAGATGCATAGCAAGCTAATGGATGGTTTAGTCCCTCTTAGCTATATGCAACTGCAACGGAAACGAGGATCAAGGGATCAGCACGAATGCTGAAAGTTGATTTTAATTATTAATTCGTGGCTAAGTCACTTGAGCAGGATGTGTGTTCTCGATGGGTGGATTCTGCAGGACATTGGCATACGCCAGCTACAGCAAGGTGTCTCCATGAAGACGGGGTCTTCATGACGACACAATGTTGCAGCTGACATATAGCAATGCCCTCCCGAATCAAAACATCTAGAATACATAGGCTGAATGTGTAACTCTTAGCGGGGATAGGATATGATCAGATATACGGAGTGACTCCGGAATACTAAGGATAACTAGACACATGGAGTCATGGGGTAATGACACCGTATGTCTGCGTATCTTTAGTTACCAGGAGTGCCTTCTTATATTCGTTCATATTACTAGTTGAAAAACTGGAAGTTTAAAACTGACCTTAAACGAAGAGGACTGGTAGGAACCAGGAAAGACCATTCTAGATAACAGGTGAAGTGAAGTGAAGGATGTATTCCGTTGATGTGTATAACATCCAGGAATATGATCATGCAAAGCATGTGAAAATATTTGGCCAAAGTATCACAATTGCTGGTTGCGTTGTCCTTATCACTTAATTTAAGATGCAGGATGTCAGATGAATATCAGTAACAGATATTCAGATAGGCTTCTTAAATGGATCACTTCGATAACCGGAAACGGTTATGAGAACAGGTATATATAATATACTATGCATAAACGAACATGAAGGATCGGTTGTTGCCGAGTCATGAAATGAAGGATCGGTTGTTGCCGAGTCATGAAATGAAGGATCGTTGAAACTCCGAGCCATGAAAATGGAAGATCGGCAGTTCCTCGAGTCATTTACAGCAGCATATAGAATCTGTTATAAGATTGAATGGCATTGAATGTGTGTTCCATATTGTAAATATGCGAACAGGGAACATTCGTTTTAAAAAGAAATTGTGTGATCCAAACTGTGTTGTTTGGGCAGAGAACAATTATTAAAACTTGAACGTGTGTTTGAATTTTGTAATTCATAACAGAGAACGTTATCAAAAAAAAAAAAATTCCCTTGTTCTGGTATCTTAAAATGGGGATGTTACATCTTGGTATCAGAGCTGAAGGTTGCAGCTCTTGGACCTAATGAGTCCACGATATTAATAAGGTTTACATTTTCTTATTGAACAGAAAATGGTCAGGACAAGAGGGAATGCTGTGAATAACCCGTTACAGGGTGGAGAAGCAGCGACTGCCCAAAAGCTGGATGAAATCCTTGCTGCCCTACTTGATACGAGGGATCGTTTGACTGTTTTGGAACAACAGTCAATGGGCAATGATGAGGAGGAGAATGAAGCAGAAATAAATGATCAGCTGCCTCCTGTGGACAACATCAATGGAGGGAATCCGGGTGTTGATGATAATAATGTAATTGCTCCTAATCCCCCTGAAAATAAAAGGGCAAGATTAGCAGCTGAACTTACAAATGATATAAAGAGAATAAGTCCTCCAAAGTTTGATGGAACAACTCTTGGGGATGGAGCTGAGAACTGGCTCAGTGAAATGGAGAAATACTTTGCGATAAGAAACTTCTCTGAAGAGACTAAAGCGATATGGGGAGCATATCAGCTTTCTCATGAAGCATCATCATGGTGGGACAACCGTAAGGTTGAGCTGAATATTGTCGAATCAGACATAACTTGGGATCAATTTAAGGGTTATTTTAGGCAACGATGGCTGCCTCAACTCTATTTTGATAGGAAAATGACTGAATTTCGTAACGGTCGCAAGGAAGGTCATTTGACGGAATCTTCGGGAAGGGTTTACTAAACTCCTTAAGTATGTGCCACAAGATGCAAGTGGAGAAGTTCAGAATACGGAAATTCATAATGGGACTGAATCCCATCATTGGTGGCGAAGTGGATGTCCACGGCCCAACCACCATGGATGGAGTTGTCGAAAAGGCAATCAGACAGGAACAGAAATTGAGGGCAATATCTACTCACAGGGAAGAGATAAGGAAGAAGATTCCCAATCCTTCTTCGTCTCTTACACCAAAAAGGGGACCTTGGAAAAGGTTTGGTGCGAAAAACAAAATTGTTGTAGATAACAACAAGAAACCTGTGATGAATAGACCTGTAAATAGTGTGCGGAACAACTTCACAAAAGTTAATGGCATTGGACAGAAGTCCTATGGAAGCCAGAATGATAACTTCAAGGCTGGTAACAAATTTGAGCCTAGAAAAGGGCCAGCTGGAGGATGCTTCAACTGTGGAAAGGACCACTATGCGAATCACTGTCCTCTGAAGAAGGATGATCGCGGACAGCAGCATAGGATACACGCTGCAGTGGCTAACAGACAAGCTGAAAAGCAAGTGACGCCCATAGAAGTTACGGGTAAGTTATTCGGTACACCTGTAGTTGTACTTTTTGATACTGGAGCTACAGAATGTTTTATTTCTGCTAAACTTGCTATGAAATTAAAAAGAAAGGCTGCAAGAATGGATCAAACATGGACAAGGCATTATGGGAATAATGTTGTCCATACAAATAAATGTGCCTTTTTGGGGCAATTCTTGATCTCGCTGGTTTCTCCACCGAAGTTGAATTGTATGTCACTCCTCTAGGATCATATAATATCATTATTGGAGTTAATTGGTTGGCTGAACATAAGGCAAAGGTCGACTGTTATGAAAAAAAAATCTGTTGCTTTGATGACCTGCAGAAAGCAGTAGTCATTCAAGGTGTAAAACGGGAAGTTGCAGTTAGGAAACTGACGGCTATGTAATTAAAGAGGGCTAAGAACAGAGGCTGCACTTTGTATGCAGTAAAAGTGACAGAAAATGTGGAAGAGGATAATGATTTCATGGAAAGATATCCATTGTTGAGGGATTTCCGTGATGTGTTTCCGGAGGAATTGCCAGGTCTTCCACCCAAACGTGAGTTTGACTTCGCAATAGAAATCAAACCAGGAACAGAACCCATATCTAAGGCACCTTATAGAATGACTACCATTGAGTTGGTAGAGCTGAAGGCTCAGTTACAAGAACTTCTGACTAAGGGGCTGATTAGACCGAGCGTCTCACCTTGGGGAGCGCCGGTAATTTTTGTAAAGAAAAAGGATGGCACTTTGAGGCTGTGCATTGATTACAGAATGCTGAACAAAGAAACTATTAAAAATCGATACCCACTTCCAAGAATTGATGATCTGTTTGATCAGATGCGAGGAGCATCAGTTTATTCAAAAATAGATCTTCGATCAGGGTACCATCAGCTGAGAATAAAGGAAGAAGATATTCATAAAACAACTTTTAGAACGAGGTACGGGCATTATGAGTTCACGGTGTTGCCTTTTGGGCTGACTAATGCACCTGCCGCCTTCATGAATCTAATGAATAATATTTTTCAAGAATACTTAGACAAGTTTGTGCTTGTATTCTTAGATGACATTCTTATATACTCTAAAAATGTCGAAGAGCACCAAGAACATCTCAGGATAGTGCTAGAAATCTTAAGAAGGAGAAAGTTGTATGGCAAACTGTCCAAATGTTCCTTTTATGATGCAGAGGTGCATTATTTGGGACACGTTATAAGCAAAAATGGGATAGCTGTTGACCCTTCAAAGATCACAGCTATAACTGAGTGGCCTGCGCCTAAGAACGTGCACGAAGTGAGGAGCTTCATGGGCTTGGCTGGATATTATCAAAAGTTCATTAAGGACTTTTCAAAAATTGCTGCCCCAATCACTTACCCAACAAGTAAAAGAAAGAAAAGAAATTTGTCTGGACAGAAAAAATGTGAATCTGCCTTTAAAAAGTTAAAGGAATAGTTAACTACAACGACCTATTTTGACTGTACCTGATCCAAATGGAGATTTTATGGTTGTAACGGACACCTCAGGAGAAGGCCTTGGAGGTTTCATCGCTATGAAAGCAGAAAGCTTAAGTTACATGAAACAGAACTATGCTCCACCTGATCTTGAGCTTGCTTCCATTGTTCATGCACTTCAAATATGGAGGCATTACCTTTTAGGCAAGCCCTTTGAGTTAAAAACAGACCATCTGGGGCTGAAGTATATTTTTACTCAGCCAAATCTGAATGCAAGGCAGCGAAGATGGTTAGAATTTCTGTCTCAGTATGATTTCGATATAAGTTACATTAAGGGCAAGGAAAATCGGGTAGCAGATGCTTTGAGTCGAAGGAAGCATATCTCTGCTCTTATAACGTTGAGAACTCAGTTTAAGGATGAGGTGAAAGATGCCTTGGAATCAGATCCTTATTTCCAGCAAGTCAAATCAGCACTTGCTGCAGACCCGCAGGACATCAGGTATAAGGGATTCCATTTTGATAATGAAGGAATTCTAAGGTTCGAAAACAGGGTGTATATACCTGTGGCAAATGACTTAAGAGGGAAATTGTTAACTGAATTCCATAATTCACCTTTTTCTGGACACCCTGGCATTACAAAAATGCTCGCTGATCTTAAGCAGCAATATTTCTGGAAGGGAATGAAAAAGGATGTGGTAGAATTTGTAACACACTGCTTGGAATGTCAGCGTGTTAAGGTGGAACATATGCACCCCACTGGATTATTGTATCCCCACAGTATTCCGCAGTATAAATGGCAAGTGATTACGATGGATTTCGTTCAAGGATTGCCTATGTCAAGAAATAAGCATGACATTATCCTGGTAGTAGTCGACAAATTGACCAAAGTGGCACACTTCATTGCTGGTAATTTGAAGGACGATGCACCAGTGCTAGCAAGAAGATTTGTACATGAAATCTTCAGATTGCATGGAATACCAGAATTAATCATATCGACAGAGATCCGAGGATGACATCAAGGTTTTGGCAAACGCTTAATGCGGCCTTGGGGACTAAATTAAACTTCAGTTCTGCATATCATCCGGAAATGGATGGACAGACTGAGAGAGTTAATCAGGTTTTAGAGGACATGTTAAGGATGTATTGCATGGACCAGCAGTATAAATGGGAGGAATACCTTCCACTGGTAGAATTTGCTTACAATAACACCTATCATGCCTCTTTAAAAATGGTACCCTTTGAAGCATTGTATGGAAGAAAATGTAGAACCCCTTTAGCTGGAACAGCGTTGAGGACAGAGAGGTAATTGGGTAAGAAATCCTTATGAAAATGGAACAAAGAAATCAAAATGATTCGGGAACATCTAAAGGAGGTTGCCAATAGGAAAAAGAGTTATGTAGACTTGAAGCGGGTTGACAGCATTATAAAATGGGAGAGAAGGTCTTTCTTCGGTGAAGCTGAAAAAGAGCTCAAAAATTTTGGCAAGGTGCCAAGTTGTCGCCACGTTACGTGGGACCTTTTGAAATTGTTGAAATAATCAACCCTATAGCTTATCGTCTAGCATTACCTCCTGCTTTGTCTCAAATGCATGATGTTTTTCATATTTCTTTGCTTAAGAAATACGTGACAGATTTATCACATGTGCTAAATTGGAATTCCTTGCAGGTCCAAGACCCAGGAATAATCGTGGTTAAGCCCATTCGAGTGCTGGGAACTCGCCAGTTGTACTTGAGAAATCGCGAAGTGAACCAATGTAAGGTCCAGTGGGACCAGTTCAGCGAAGAAAGTGCAACTTGGGAAAATCTCGAAGAAATGAGATCTACTTTTCCACACCTGTTTAATTGAATTTGAAATTCAAAGAACTGATAATTCTACCAAATTTAGACAATTATTAGTCTATTGTACAGTTGTCTTAAAACGCTGTTTTTAAGAGTGAATCTATTTTTGGTATGAACTTATGAATGAAAGGACAATAACTGAACTTTGTCCTAGGAACTCCTTGATTTGTTTAATCTGATCATCGGGACGATGATTCTTTAAGGAGGGAAGAATGTAACACTCTGATTTTGCAAATTATCTTGATGAATGTTTTACATGCTGTTATAACTTCTGAAATGAAGGCAAACATGTTAAGATATGTTCTGATCTTAAGAGAATGTGTTGCTAACTTGGATTCTTGCATGCTGTGATTTATGGTTAGGACAGCATTTATTGTACTTGTGTGTTTGCTGATATGACGACAAATTGTCGTATACTTGCTAAACTCTCGTGGCTGATTGACAGCACACCTTGAATCAATTTCATTGATCCAAGTGTGCTGAGGGCTTCTGGTGATTTCAGTATTGATTTACTCTTGAGCCTGTCTTGTCGAACTTGGAACCTCGTGAGGCAAGAAATGCCTGGACACGGGTGGCTTTGATACGTGATCCAGAGGATGGAACGTCCTGCTCTGCATTAACGTGAATGTCTGTAGGAAGGCAGGATGGAGGTTGGGTTAGGAGTTGATTAGTGTTAGTGGTTAGTATGAATTAAAACCCTAAACTAATCCTAAGTCCTAACATGCATCCTACACTACTATCCTAAGTGGATTTTTAAATTACAAAAAAAAAAAAGGGAAAATAAAACCTAAGGCTAAACTAAGACCTAGGTTGAACACTTTATGCAACCTAAACTAATCCTAATCTAAAAAGGGCGCGCAGACCCTTGGAAGGAAAGGATAAGGATGGAAAGGGCATTCATTGGCATTTAATAAACAGTCCATACGTGGACAACGCCAGTTTTGGTGGGGCAGGTAGGAAATAGAGGCATCTATTTGGAGATAGAGCCAAATTCAGTTTTGTATGGGAAATTTGAAATTTAGAGTTCGCCAACTCAAGTGGCGGTGGCGTGGAAGTTAGGAAAAAGGTAGAGCCTTAATTGCATTGATTATTCTTGGTCCTCGCGACCAGTTCAGCCTTGGAAAGTGTATGAGGGAATTTGATTTTTCATTGTTTCGATTTGGCTTTTGCAAAGTTGCTCTGCATTTGGTTTTTCTGGTCTGGTTCAGTCGAACCAGCTCTTGGAATTTGACACTGTGCTTGGAGATTTTTAAGGCTGTTGCTAAGCCTGAAGAAGAAAGGAGTGCTGGGAAGTTTGTGCTGTCACTGTGGAAGAAATAACGCGGCAAACGAAGCTTTCTTTGAGCTCTGGAAAAGAGATTTCAGGCATGTTAAGCCCTTCTCTTTAAAAATCTTTGCTTTGATTAAGTGTTTCATTAAAACAACCCTGCTCTTGGGTTTGGATTGTGCGATTGCTGTCGAGTCGATTTGAATTGGATTTTGTTGGTTCTTGCTTTCTTTTCTTTGGGAAATGATAAGAAGAATTGCTTCTGGTTGCTCGGCCTTGATGTGTTTTTGCTCGAATCGAGTTGGAATATGAATTACTGTAGTGGTTGTTGACAGTATTGTGGAATGAAATAGACATTTTCTTTCTCTGTACATGCTGTATGAATTGGAACAGGCCTTGTGCGATGTTCTCCTTCTGTGTAATCGTCTCCTTGCTGCTGTGTTTGGAACTGTCCTTGCATTTTAATGGAGTGGTAACACCTCCATATCGTGCTGGTTGTTTGACAGAAATGGGAAATTTGTCTTGTGTATCATGGGTCTGTACATGTTATTCTAGTTCTTCTCACTACTGAAACTATCGTTCTTTTGTTGAAGAACTGGAATGAGGGAAACGATAGTTGTTTGAAGTTGTTTCTTATTGAATTTTTTTAAGGAAACAGATTCTCTTCCTTCTACTATTTTGGATTTTGATGGAAGTGGCATTCGGGTTTTCTATGAGTAATTGAACTCGATTGAATGAAGTAATAGCAATATTTCCATTGCTGTGCCTTTTCTTGTTTAGGAAATGAGCGAATACGCTTTGGTATCCGTGAAAATAGGAAAAATTTAACTGTTTTTTATCTAAGAGGTTATTGATGGATTGTGTTTCCTACTTGCTTGGATAAGATGGTTTTATTGTGTTTTTTTTTGGATGTTGTTCGGTCTTCTTGTTGGATGTAGACAATGTTACAAATTGGTTCTTTATTCTTCATGCAAAAAGAAAGATTATATTTTCTTCTTGTTATGATGGAAAGTTGATTCCATTGCATCTTATAGTTGTGGTTTGACCTTCTTCCTCGAAAAGTTGTGAATGTGTACTTGACTTGGATTTCTGTACAAATAAATGGAAAATGTGGGAATTACCTTGTTTTCCTTTCCTTTTTTCGAGTTATGAGGAAATGGTTACGCAATTAACACCCTATGCGGGTTTGTCTTTATAGAGGTATTGATGTACGAATATTATATTTTGAGTTCTGTACCTCATTAAGTAAATGGAGAATGTTGTTTTTGGAGCTAACGGTTGATCGAGATAGAACTCGAATTGGATATTCATTGTTCGTGGTATATTGGATTGAAACTGTACAGGCTATGTGAGTTGCTTTTCAATAAGAACGATTGTTCTGTTATCTTTATAAGTTGAACTGTCATGCTAAGATAAACACGATTTGGATGTTTGATTTCATTCTGAACAAAATGATTGTTTCATTAATGAAATTATAGGGAAATGGATTTTTCTCTTTTTGCTATTTGGACTCTGAAAATAACATTGGAGCTTTACTGTGCATATGAATTCATCTTCTGTCTGTTGTTCTAACTTGTTGAAATTCATAGTCATGTGAATATTGGATTTGCTGTAGGTAACAACAATGAATAAAATGTTATTTTGAATGGGATACGTTCATAGGATTAGGAAATCATGTGATTAATTGACTGCATGATTGAAATGTTGTTTATCTGTTTAGCATACAGTGAAAGAAATATGGTTTCTTTTAGTATGGTAAAAATATGGTTTGCATCCTTGTACTGTTTGATCCTGGATGATCATAATGAGGTACTAACCTGTTTTGGATTTTCATATGAGCCTGATTCAAATAAAGTATGGATATGGATGATGAATTCTTCCCTATTTTCATTTAAAGCGGATTATAAATGAAATTATTCTTGCTGCCGGAAAGTGAATTCCGAATGGATTTTGTAAGTTTCACTCTGAACTGTTATTTTGATTGTGTCTCGTTTGGATTCCACTTTTCAGAACAGCCAATTGGAAAGAAATAGAGATATGAATGAATGACTTGGGAAAAATAATCTTTTCTACTTTCATTCAGTTGGAAATCTGTAATTCGTGAATAATGAATTTTATAGTGCTTAGATGGGAGCAACTATATGCAACTATACTTTCTTGTCTGTACTTGATTACTTGGATTCTAATATGATGTATGAACTGAAAGGAAAGTAATGGATTTACATTTCAGTTAGTTTCATCCTTTGCATTTATTATTAATGAAAGGCGTGGAAAGGATAACTGTATGTTATATCAGCAGTAAGCTACTTGTATTCCTAACTTTACAAATATTGTAAATTGAGACTTGTAACGGTTATGTGGAAAATGGGACAGCAGTTCTTTGGCTGATTGTGATGATATTTTGATAGTTCAGTTGTTTTGCTGATCTTTCTTTTGTGCCTCTTTCGTGATTGATGTTTAACTGTCATTTCATAAAAGCAGGGTTCTTTTATTGAGACAGTTAGTTGAAGCACCTTATTTTAAGGATAAGTGCTTAATATGCTCAGTTCATTGAACTGACCCGTGCAATTCATTTTGTAGATGGAATTTGATTAGAATGAAGACTTGGCTGTTTTCTGATGCTTCTTGATTTGTTGATGATGTATTGTAATTGTCGCTTTTATTCCTCTTCGAGGAATTGTGAAAAGAAGAAAGTACATTCTTCTATCTATGAGTTGTATGGATGATTTATGTAAACCATGCCCAATCAGCTGGATTGGCAAATGTACGGATTATGACATGAAATATTGAATACAATTACATGTGTGATATTTTAATGTTTATATCAGTTTGAATTGTTGTCTAAATTGGAAATATAATGTTATTTCTTGATTGGATTTGTTTAATTGTCCTTGGATGGATGTTAAATGGAAACTGATATCTATTCTTACCTAAATGCAACTTTTAAGTTGAAAAATGCAATTAATTCATACTTGGGTAAAGATGAATTTTTAATTGACATTATAAGGATTAGGAAGAATATGATTCCATAATTGGAAGGTATTCGGGATTAGCTTAGGAGCTAAGGAATACCAATTAAACTTCGGAGTAATCGAACTTCGCTTTCGAGCTCCATTAATGATCTCGTGTGTTAAATTCAGAATAAAGGATATAGGATAAGTATATCCATAACTAATGGACCTTAACCATATAACGTTAAGGAGAACAAATGAATACTTTTCTTGGGAATTAGACCTCGTTTAAATGACGTCTAATAAGTTAGAATTCTGAATTTAGTTGCAGTTGGAAAATCTTGGCTAAGTTTAATAGGTTAAACTTATCACGTCCGTCGGTACGGACTGCTTAATCCAATGATTAAGAAGTGAACCAAGTAGGGAAATGTAGCCCTTCGATACGAAGGAGAAGATGCATAGCAAGCTAATGGACGGTTTAGTCCCTCTTAGCTATATGCAACTGCAACGGAAACGAGGATCAAGGGATCAACACGAATGCTGAAAGTTGATTTTAATTATTAATTCGTGGCTAAGTCACTTGAGCAGGATGTGTGTTCTCGATGGGTGGATTCTGCAGGACATTGGCATATGCCGCTACAAAGAAGTGTCTCTCCATGAAGACGGGGTCTTCATGATGACACAATGTTGCAGCTGACATATAGCAATGCCCTCCCGAATCAAAACATCTAGAATACATAGGCTGAATGTGTAACTCTTAGCGGGGATAGGATATGATCAGATATACGGAGTGACTCCGGAATACTAAGGATAACTAGACACACGGAGTCGTGGGGTAACGACACCGTATGTCTGCGTATCTTTAGTTACCAGGAGTGCCTTCTTATATTCGTTCATATTACTAGTTGAAAAACTGGAAGTTTAAAACTGACCTTAAACGAAGAGGACTGGTAGGAACCAGGAAAGACCATTCTAGATAACAGGTGAAGTGAAGTGAAGGACGTATTCCATTGATGTGTATAACATCCAGGAATATGATCATGCAAAGCATGTGAAAATCTTTGGCCAAAGTATCGCAATTGCTGGTTGCGTTGTCCTTATCACTTAATTTAAGATGCAGGATGTCAGATGAATATCAGTAACAGATATTCAGATAGGCTTCTTAAATGGATCACTTCGATAACCGGAAACGGTTATGAGAACAGGTATATATAATATACTATGCATAAACGACATGAAGGATCGGTTGTTGCGAAGTCATGAAATGAAGGATCGGTTGTTGCGAGTCATGAAATGAAGGATCGTTGAAACTCCGAGCCATGAAAATGGAAGATCGGCGAGTTCCTCGAGTCATTTACGACAGCAAAGATATAGAATCATTATAAGATTGAATGGCATTGAATGTGTGTTTCATATTGTAAATATGTGAACAGGGGAACATTCGTTTAAAAAGAAATTGTGTGATCCAAACTGTGTTGTTTGGGCAAAGAACAATTATTAAAACTTGAACGTGTGTTTGAATTTTGTAATTCATAACGAGAACGTTATCAAAAAAAAAAAAAAAAAATTTCCCTTGTTCTCGTATCTTAAAATGGGGATGTTACATTGTGCGTGTGTGTATAGGTGTGCGTGTGCATGTGTGTGTCATCATGTGTGTGCGTGTTCATGTGCATGTCCGTGTGCGTATGCCTCGTGTGTGTCTATCTTTGGGTGCGTGTGCAACTACGTGTGTGTGTGTGTGACTATGTATCTATGTGCGAGTGCGTGTATGTGTGCTCATGTGTGTGTGTGTGTGCGGGTGTGCATATGTGTGTGTGTGTGTGAGTGTGTGAGTGTGTGTGTGTGTGTGTGAGTGCATTTACATATCGGTGTGCGTGCGCGTGTGCGTGCACGCAGTGCGCGCGTGTGTGCATGTGTTTGTGCATGTGCTTGTGCGTGTGCGTGTGCGTGTGCGTCGAGTATGTGCGTGTGCATGTGCGTGTGCGCCCGAGTATGTGTGTGCGTGTGTGCATGTGTGTGCATGTGCATATGTGTATATGTGTGTGTGTGTATAGGTGTGCTCCGTGCGTATGTGCATGCGTGTGTGTGTGTGTGTGCGTGTGTGTGTCCGTGTGTGTGCGTGTGTGTGTGCATGTGCGTGCGCGCACGTGTGTGTGTGTGTGTGTGCATGCGGCTGCAGGTGCATGTGCGTGTACGATGCGTGTTTGTGTGCGAGTGCATGTATATGTGCTCATGTGTGTGCATGTGCGTGCGCACGCGTACACAGCGTGTGTGTGTGCATGTGAGTGTGCGTGTGCGTGTGCATGTGTATTTACGTGTCGGTGTGCATGCATGGGTGTGTGTGTGCGTGTGCATGTGCGTGAGCATGTGCATGTGTGTGTGCATGTGCTAGTGCACGTGTATGTGTGTGTGCATGTGCGCATGTGTATATACGTAGGTGTACAAACAGTAGGTGTGTGTATGCGTATATGTGTACGTGTTCATGTGTGTATAGGTGTGTGTGTGCATGTGCGTGTGCATGTGTGTTTGTGTGTGGGTGCGTGTGCATGTGCGTGTGTATTTTCATGTGTGTGCATGCTTGTGTGAGTGCATGTGCGTGTGCGTGTGCGTATGTGTATGCGAGTGGGTGTGCCTTTGTGTGTACATGTGCATGTCCATGTGCGTGTGCATGTACGTGTCTAGGTGTGTGTGTGTGTGTGCATGTGCATATGCGTGTGCAGAGTTCATGTAGTTGTGTGTGTGCGTGTAGAGGTATGGGTGCATGTGCATGTGCGTGTTCATGTGTAAGTTCATGTACATGTGCGTGTGCACGTGCGTGTTCATGTTCGTGTGTGTGTGCATTTGTGTGTGTATTTACGTGTCGGTGTGTGTGCGCGTGTGCGTGCGTGGGTGCACGTGTTTGTGCGTGTGTGTGTGCGTGTGCGTGTACGTAAGCGTGTGCATGTGCGTGTGCGTGTGCTGGTGCGTGTGTATGTGTGTGTGCACATGCGCGTGCATGTGTATAGGTAGGTGCGTAGCTGCAGTGTGCGTATGCGTATGTGTGTATGTGTGCGTGTGTGTATAGGTGTGTGTGTGCATGTGTGTGTTTGTGTGCATGTGTGTTTGTGTGTGGGTGCGTGTGTGTGTGTGCATGTGCAGTTCATGTGCGTGCATGCTTGTGTGAGTGCATGTGCATATGTGTGTGCGAGTGCAGTGTATTTGTGTGTGCATGTGCGTGTCCATGTGTAGGTGCATATATGTGTGCGTGTGTGTGTCTAGGTGCGTGTGTGTGTGCGTGTACGTGTGCATGTGTAGGTTCATGTAGTTGTGCACGTGTGTGTAGAGGTATGGGTGCGTGTGGAGGTATGGGTGCGTGTGCATGTGGGTGTGTGTGTGTGTGTCATGTGTAAGTTTGTGTGTGTGTGTGCACGTACACGTGCACGTTCATCTACATCCGTGTGTGCTTATGCAGACGCAGTGTGCGTGTGCATATGCGTGTGCGTGTGCATATGCGTATGTGTGTGCATGTGCATGTGTGTTTGCGCATGTGTGTGCATGTGCATGTGCATGTTCTTGTGTGAGTGTGTTTGCGTGTGTGTGTGTAGGTGTGCGTGCATGTCCATTTTTGTGCATAGGTGTGCATGCTTGTGTAGGTGCGTGTGCGTGTGCACGTGTGCGGGTGGATGTTCGTGTATGTGTGTGTGTTCATGTGCGGTGTGTGTGTGTGCATGTGCATGTGCATGTGCATGTGCAGGTTTATGTGCGTGCATGCTTCGTGAGTGCGTGTGCGTGTGCGTGTGCGTATGCGTGTGTGGGTGTGTGTGCATGTACGGGTTTGTGTACATGTTCATGTAGATGTGCGCATGCATGTAGAGGTGCGTGTGCGTGTGCATGTGCGTGTGCGTGTGCTTGTGCGTGTGCGTGTGCATGTGCGTGTGCATGTGCTTATGCGTGTGCATGTGCATGTTCATGTGTGACTTAGTTTATGCGTGCATGTTCATGTGCGTGTTCACGTGCACATGCACATGCATGTGCGTGTGTGTTTGCATGTGCGTTTGCATTTGCACCGTGTGTGTGTGCATGTGTGTGTGTGTGCATGTGCTTGTGCATGCTTGTGCAGTGCGTGTGCGCGTGCGTATGCACATGTGCATGTTCGTGTTCGTGTGCGGGTGGATGTGTAGGTGCGTGTGCATGCGCGTGTGCTTGTGCGTGTGCATGTACATTTGTGGATGCATGTACTTGTGTGCATGCTTTTACACATGCTTGTGTGCATGCCCGTGTGCATGCTTGTGCGCATGCCTGTGTGCATGCTTATGTGCGTGTGCATGTTCGTGTGTAGGTGCTCGTGCGTGTGCGCTTGTGGGTGTGCGTGTGTGCATGTGCACATGTGCATGCGTGTGCGCACATGTATGCGTGTGCGTGTGCATGTGTGTGTGCTTGTGCGCATTCTTGTGCGTGTGCTTGTGCGTGTGCTTGTGCGCGTGTTTGTGTGTGTGTTTGTGCATGTGCCTATGCGTGTGCTTGTGTACGTGTGTGTGCGTGTGCAGTGTGTGTGCGTGCGCGCGCGCGTGTGTAGTGCGTGTGCGTGTGCGCATGTGTGCGTGCGTGTGCGTATGTAGGTGAGTATGCGCGTGCGTGTTTGTTTGTGCGTGCGTGTGTGCGTGTGTGAGTGCGTGAGTATGCATGTGCGTTTGCATGTGTGTGTATGTGTGCGTGTGTGTATAGGTGTGTGTGTGCGTGTGCGTGTGCGTGTGCGTGTGTGTGTGCGTGCACATGTGTGTCTGAATGCGTGTCCATGTGCATGCGTATGCATGTGCGTGTGTGTGCGTGTGTGTGTGTGTATGTGTAGGTGCGGGTGCGTGTGTGTGAATGCGTGTCTATGTGCGAGTGCGTGTATGTGTGCTCGTGTGTGTGCGGAGTGCGGGTGTGCATACATGTGTGGGTGCACATGCATGTGTGTTTGCGTGTGTGTATGCGTGTGTGTGTGCATGTGAGTGTAAGTGTGCGTGTGCGTGTCCATGTGCATTTGCGTGTCGTGTGTGTGCGCGCGCGTGTGTGTGCGCTGTGTGCGTGTGCGTGTGCTTGTGCGTGTGAGTATGTGCGTGCTTGTGCGTGTGTGTATAGGTATGTGTGTGTGTGTGCATGTGTACGTGTGCGTTTTGTATAGGTGTGCATGTGTATGTGTGTGTACATGTGCGTGTGCATGTGTGTGTCCATGTGCATATGCATGTGTGTGTGTGTGTGTGCGTGTGCGTGTGCGACTACGTGTTTGTGAGTGAGTGCATGTGCGAGTGCGTGTATGTGTGCTCGTGCGTGTGCATGTGCGGGTGCACGTGCATGTGTGTGTGTGTGTGTGTGTGTGTGCATGTGAGTGTGAGTGTTCATGTGCGTGTGCGTTTTCTGTCGGTGTGCGTGCGTGTGTGTGTTCGTGAGTGTGCGTGTGTGTTGTGTGTGCGTGTATGGGTGTGTGTGTGTGTGTGTTTGTGCGTGTGCATGTGCTGGTGCATGTTTATGTGCATGTGCATAGGCGGGTGCGTAGCTGCAGTGTGCATATGCATATGTGTGTACGTGTGCATGTGTGTATAGGTGTGTGTGTGCATGTGTGTGTGTGTGTGCGTATGCATTTGTGTGTGTGCGTGTGTGTGTGTATGTGCGGGTGCGGGTGTGGGTACATGTGCATGTGCTTGCGACTCCGTGTTTGTGTGCGAGTGCATGTATGTGTACTCATGCGTGTGTGTGTGTGTGCATGCATTTGTGTCTCGCCCGTGTGTGTGTGCATGTGAGTGTGAGTGTGCATGTGTGTGTGCGTTTGGGTGTCGGTGTGCATGCGCGTGTGCATGTGCAGTGCGTGTGCGTGTGTGTGCTCATGTGCGTGTGAGTACGTGTGTGCATGTGCGTGTGCATGTGTATGTGTGTATTTGTGTACATGTGCATGTGTGTATAGGTGTGCGTGTGCATGTGCATGTGCGTGTGCGTGTGTGTGTGCATGTGTGCGTGCGTGTACATGCGTATGCATGTGTGTGTGTGTGGGTGTGCGCGTGTGTGTGTGCATGTGCATGTACAGTGCGGTGCAGTGTGCATGTGCATGTGCGGCAAAGATGTTTTTCTGCGAGTGTGTGTGGGAGTGCGTGTATGTGTGCTCGTGCATGTACGAGTGCGTGTATGTGTGCTCGTACATGTGCTTGTGCGGTGCATGTGCGTGTGTGTGTGTGTGTTTGCATGTGAGTGTGTTTATGCGTGTGCATGTGCATTTGTGTGTCGGTGTGCATGTGTCCATGCGCATGTGTGTACGTGTGTGTGTGCGCGTGTGTGTGTGTGTGCACGTGGGTGCACGTGTGTGTGCGTGTGCGCGTGCGTGTGCATAGGTGGGTGCGCAGCTTGACTAAGAAACAAACTAGGAAAATTATGGAATAATTTTTTTTTATAGGAAGAGTCTACAAACAAGTTGCAAGACACTAGTTTGAAACTAAATAGGTTCTGAACAAATTCTGATTAACCAAACACAAGATTTCCATTTTTATCTTATAACAAGTTTACAAGGTTCCAATTTGGAGGTTACAAGTTTTACTAAGGTTCAGGGAGAAATTTATCGCCAGGCCTGCTCTCTAACAAGCCCTGAACTTCAACTAGATTTTTCACACACTTAAATTATCAAAACTTTCCTAAACTAGGCTCATTGGATAGGAAATTTCCTCACCTTTCCAACCATATAAAGAAGTCCTCCTAACTCCTTGTAAAACTCAAGTTATGGCCGGGCGGAGTTTTAGGGGAAAATTTTCCCTTGGAGGTCCGCGGGGTTAGGGAGAAAATTGGGAAAATTTTCCCAAATGCCACGTGTCATCACGTGATTGGTGCGGGCCAGCGGGTCGCGGGAAAAATTTGAAATTTTTCCCAAAACCAAAGTCTCAATTTTCCAAAGGAAAATTTTCCTCCATGCCTCCAATGCACTTGCTCAAATGGCCCCATGGGTGGTGCTTGGACCCATGATTGGGGACATGTGTCCAAGGCTGGGGGATGCGGGTTGGTGAGGAAAAAGTGAAATTTTTCCAAAGGGCAAAAAGTTAAGTTTTCATTTCTAAATCCACGGTTTTCCCATCCACGGGCACGTGTGTCAACATGTGATTGGTGCGGGTCCGCGGGGTTGCGGGAGAAAAGTGAAAATTTTCCCAAAGCAAAAAAAAAAGTTAAGTTTTCCATTTTGATCCACACCCCCCCGCCACGTGTCAGCACGTGATTGGTTGGGGGCATGGGGTTGCAGGAAATTTGGGAAAATTTTCCCAAGACAAAATTTTCAAAAAGTTAAGTTTTTTTTTATTAAGGGCCCCCTCCAAGGTGCCACGTGGCAACTTCTGATAGGATGAGAGGGTGGTGGGGCCACGGAAATTTTTAGGAAATTTTTCCAAAGTTCAAAATTTAAATTTTTCTAAGGTCGAATTATTTATTTCTTTTTTTTTTTGGGATGGCCATTTTGAAGTAAAACTTCAAATGGCCATAACTTTTGATAGGAAGCTCCATTTTAGGAAAACAAGGACTTTCCGAAAATCTCTGAGTCCTCTTTGCATAAAAATCATCAATTTTAAATTTTGTGAAGTTTAGAGGGTCAATTTTAAGAAATAGATCTGCAGGGATTATAATTTTAAAACTGGCAATTTTTCCTACTTGTAAGATTTGTTCAATTTGATAAAATTTGAACTCTTCTTCCACTCAACATGTCAAACAGACATGGAGGATCAACTTAGGGAAGAATTAGAATGTTTTAAGTATGTCAATTTGATCAATTTATACAAGTTTTCAATTTTCCATGACAAAGTGACGGGAAAACGACCATACAAAGCTCCGAATTGAAATTCTTTGAGTTTTGGAGATTTATTCTTGACTGTTTTAGTGAATTTGGATTCCTCAAGTCTTCCTAAGTATAAATTTCAAGTTTTGTAATTTATTGTTGAGTATAAAGTCAAATACTCATTTAATCCAATGCACATTACCAGCTTTAACTTTAAAAAGCGAACAGTGAGTTTATTAACATGGTGATTTGTCTTCTGGGTGAGCATAAGATTATGACTTAATCCATATCATTGCTTCACAATTTCAAACATTCAACTCTAATTAAAATGCATCTCTAATTTTCAATTTTAACATGACAGTTTGTAAAGAAAATAACGTTGAATTTCATTCCATAAGCATCTTCTTTTACATTCCAAAATAGAGATTCTTATTCCTTTTCAATAGATCTTCATTCATTGACAACAATACAAATTTAAAGGGATCAATGCTATCCTTGATTGATAATTCAAGTAAACTTTCAACTGAACTTCTTTCCTACTGATTTGGTTTTCACATTTCACATGCAAGGTACAAAATTCATTCACCTTTTCTTTTCCAAATAAAAAATAGATAAGTATGATTCTTCTTAACATTTCTCAAATTGATTTACAACTTCCAATTACAAGGTATGCATTTCACATCTCAATATCAATTACATTCATCCACTTGGAGTGGGAAGGATTTCATTTAAAATTACAAAAAGGGTGACTGTCAAACTGTTTTCTCCAAGCTCCAAACAACAACATGCTGATTTCTTCATCCTTTATTCTTCTAATCACAACAAGGAAGGGGGAAAGGCAACGCTCTCCACCCAACCAAGACATCCAATGGGAAAAGAGAAGCCATCTTTCCCCATTGGCCCCCGAGCCCCAACCATATTGAAATGGAACATGATGATACAACACATGGCAACATGGCTTCTTCACATACAAGCATAAATTCACAAACACAAATAAACACAAAGCAAGAAGATGTAGTTCTCAACTACAACAATCAATTCCAAACAAAACAAAGGCTCCTTCTCCAAGCAAGCAAGCCAAGCAAGAGCAAGAACTATGGAGGTCTCCTTATGCCTCCCAAGTTGAATTTTGGGCATCCACCAAGAGCAAACCACCAAGATCATAGCAATCCCATAAACCTTATCCCTCCTCAACCCCTCCTTATCCCTCCTCCAAATTTATCCCTTATACCTCCCCCAAGTAGGAAATGCAAGCAATTTCCTTTCCTAGGTGGATCCCAAACCAACATTCCCTCCCAAGAACAAATAACAATGGAAAATCCCTTATCCCTCCTCTGATAACCTCATAGTCTTCTCTCCACACCATGCCCTAAGCATTCTACCCATCCCTCAAAAAAATTACAAACACAACACATTCAAATTCATGCTAAAAGAGGAAAATACAACAGTTTTAAAAGAGTGGGAGCCTACCTCTCCATAATGGAGACTTGTTTCCAAAACAACAGGTTCTTTGTTGCACAAAAACTAGTCCCAATCAGCAAGAGGAATGCATGCACAAGTAATTCCACTTCTTCCACCAAGAAGCTCCAAAAAATGCAAGAAAAATTTGACCCAAGAGTGAAATCTCCAACTTTCAACAACCTCAAAATGAGGAGGAATTCCAATTTTAAAGGAGAGGGTGGAAGAGGATGATGTGGATTCCAAGTGGGATGCCACATCATTTTTCCTCATCCCAAAATGCAATCAACATCAAGGAAATTAAATCCCAATAAATGTGAATGACAAACCACTTACACACTTCATTTTTGCCCATCCTAAAAAAAAAAGAATGCATTTAAAATTTGTAAGACAAGTGCAAACAAATCTTACAATAAATCATGTCAAAATGCAATAAAATAAGTTGATTTTGACTCCAAATTAATAAACATGGTTGGTGGAGGTTTTTGAGAGGTGTGGGACAAGTTTAACTTGTCCCACAAGCCTCCAATTTAGGCTCCCAAGGCCAAATCCGAGTTTCAAAGAGGATGGAGTGTTCTACACTCCAAAATCTGCCTTACACAATCTATCATTTCACTTACACAACTCTTACATCCTCTTACACATGCATTAATATTTATGACATTTATTTATTACAATATTTTATAAAGATTTATTTATTTACCACATGGTTATAATATATATAAGTCAATTTTCATTTTCAACCAAGACAATAACATTTAATTTATATTCCACATCCCAATTAATATAATTGAAATTTAACTATAAGACTCTCACATTATACTATCACATTAAAATAATTAAAATAAAGAGCACATTACAAATAAAATACATACAACAATAATTTTAAAAAGGGACACAACAAATAAAGCACACATATACCCCATGGTCACAATAATGGAAATCCCCCCCATGGGAAATCCTAACAAAACACAACATACAACTCAAACACAATTGCCATGGTGACCTTGTTGATTTCACACTGAATTCCAATATGGTTAGTCTCCAGTCCCCCGACATTGTTGTGATTTTTAACCTGTAAAATGCAATATACCCCTTCGGCCTCGTGGCCATATCAGAACATCCAAATGATATAAGCAACATACAATTATTAAATCCAAATCACAACATTATCAAGAATTTAACATTTATCATTTAAATTCAATTTGCAACTATATCATCATCCAATAGATCTCTATACTATAGCTATTCATAATATCAATGTCACATGTCTACAATCAAAAGCAATAACCTGTCCATGTCAACCAGTATGTCATCATCCACATAATAATACTGATGTCTCAATGATCATCAAGCAAAATATCTGAATCCAGATCAATATTAATCCAGGATCTAACATCTAACCATCATACTAATCAAAACATAATAATGTCCATAATAGTCCCCTAGATGATACATCATACTACATCAAAACATAATAATATCCAAAATGTGACCAATAGTGTCAGGATCGGTATCTAAATAGTGTCCAAGGAAAGTGGGCACTACATCCCCCTCCCCTTAGACTCGACTTCCTCCTGAAGTCACTGAACAAATGTGGAAACTACACTCGTAAAGCAAGTAGCATCCTCCCAAGTGGCTGCAGTCTCATCATATCTGTCCCACTGCACTCGTACCTGATCAATCTCTCTGCCTCGAAGGCCTAGGGTCCTACGATCGATGATACGGATGGGCTCCACCATCACCTGCCCCTGATCCTACCTGCTAATGATGTCCAATCCAGCACATGAGAAGGATCTGTGATGTATCTCCTAAGAACAGAAACATGAAACACATCATGTAGAGACAAGCTGGGTGGCAATGCTAGACGGTAAGCCAATGGGCCGATACGCTCCAAGATCTCAAAAGGTCCAACGAACCGAGGAGCTAACTTAGAACCTTTTCCATAATGGATCGGGCTCTTATGTGGCCTAACACAAAGGAAAACCTTCATGCCCACATCAAAATTACACTCGGTTCTATGCTGATCAGTGTACTTCTTCTACCTATCCTGTGCCTCCTACAATCTCTACCTGATCAACACTACCTACTTGCTCCATGTCCTGTAAAAGAGCTGGTCCTAAGATACTCTATCCTCCAATCTATCCCAGCTAAGGGGTGTCCTGCACTCCCTACCATACAAGGCCTGAAAAGGAGCCATGCCTATAGAACTCTGGAAACTATTATTGTAGGAAAATTCCACAAGATACAGATACTCCTCCCATCTCACTGGTGATCCATCACGTACATCCTGAGCATGTCCTCCAAAATCTGATTCACCCTCTCAGTCTGATCCATCTATCTCAAGGTGATAGGTGTGCTGAAGTTAATCTTCATCCCGAGAACATACTGCATGGTGGTCCAGAAATGAGAAGTGTATAAAGGATCGCGGTCACAAATGATCTTCCGTGGAATCCCGTGTAACCTGAAAATCTCATCCAAGTAAACACGTGCCACTGCACTAGCTTTATAGGTGGTCTTCACTAGGGAAAAGTGAGCTACTTTTGTCAATTTATCAACCGTGACCATGATGGCGTCGTGGTGATATCTCGACATCGGTAACCCAACAATGAAATCCATGGAAATGGTGTCCCATTTCCACTCGATATAGCATGAGGATAGAGAAGGCCAGCTGGATGCTGATGCTTGGCCTTCACTTTCTAGCACTCTAAACAACATGACACAAATTGAGCCACGTCCCTACGAAGTCCTCTCCAGTGATATAACTGTCTCAAGGTGGCGTGCATCTTCTTCACCCCAGGATGGGCTGAATAGGGTGCACGATGTGCCTCTGTCAAGATGTCCTGCCTCAAGCCTCCATCTCTAGGAACATAAATCCACCTCTGTGCCTGAGAAGACCATCTACCTCTAGTGAGAAACCATCAAATTTCCCCTCAAGGGGTCTCTGGGACTCAATCTCTACTCGGGCTGCAATGTAGAAACTATCAAGAGGAAGCTGCTGAAGGATCCTGCTCATAAATCTGTGCTCACTGAAGTAGCCATGCTCAAATGCCTCCATCTACTGAGAGCGTCTGCAACCACATTCTCCTTCCCTTTCACATGCTCTATCTCCATGTCATACTCACAAAGCAACTCCATCCAACGTCTCTGACGAGCGTTTAGATTGGGCTACATGAAAAGGTGGCGAAGACTCAAATGATCTATCCTGAGTGTGAATCTCTGACCAAGAAGAAAGTGTCTCCATCGAACTAAAGCATGCACAACTACCACAAGCTCAAGATCATGGGTAGGATAATTAAGCTCATGATCCTTGAGTTTGCGAGACTCAAAAGCTACAACTCTGCCATCCTGCATCAACACACCTCCAAGCCCTACTAAAGAAGCATCTGTGCAAACAAAGAACTCACCATGTGGATCTGGCACTGCAAGAATGGGTGTTGTAGTGAGATATTCCTTCAGTGTCCTGAAGGCCTGCTCACACCTATCTGACCAAACAAACTTCTTCCCTTTCCGCTGAAGGGAAGTGATGGGGTGTGCTATCCGAGAAGTCCTGCACAAATCTCCTGTAATACCCTACTAACCCCATGAAGCTACGCACCTCTGTCACTATAGTGGTGTGGCCAAATCCATAATGGCTCTAATCTTGGAAGGATCGACTATGATACCTTCACCTGAGATGATATGACCCAAGTATCTGAATCTCTGACTGAAAGAAAGCACACTTCTCCAAGTTCCCATAAAGTTGTTGCTCACGAAGACACTGAAGAACCTGACGAAGGTGCCCCTCATGCTCCTCACGCGTACGTGAGTAAATCAAAATGTCATCAAGAAAGATGAGCACAAAGTGATCTAAAAGGTCCTGAATACCCCATTCATCAAACTCATAAACACTGCAGGGGCATTTGTCAAACCAAAAGGCACCACTGTGAACTCATAGTGCCCATACCTCATACAAAAAGTAGTCTTATGAATGTCTACCTCTATAATCCTCAACTGATGGTACCCTGACTTGAGATCAATCTTAGAGAACACCATGGCTCCCTTCATTTGATCAAACAAGTCATCAATGAGGAAGAGGATAACGATTCTTGATCGTTACCTTATTCAACTAGCGGTAGTCTATGCACAACCACAAGATCCATCCTTCTTCTTAACAAATATAACCGGTGCACCCCAAGGGGATACACTAGGATGGATAAGGCCTTTCTCTAAAAGGCCTTCCAGCTGTAACTTGAGCTCACAGAGCTCTGGGTGGTCATCCGATAAGGAGCTCATGAGATAGGCTCTACTCCTGGAACCAATCAATATGGAAATCAATCTCACATGGGGGTGGCATCCCCGGTAGCTCCCCTGGGAAAACATCTACATACTCTCTCAAAATGGGATGGTCATCTAGCGATGGCCCACTAGACCCATCCTCTGTCCGGTCACTGACTGTGACTGCATACATCTGACAACCCCATCGCACACACCGCTTGAGCTGCATAGCAGAGATAGTGCAAATAGAAACAGGTCTCCTGACCCCAGAAATCACCGACTCAACTCCAAGATCATCTACACAAGATATAGTCTTATGATAGCAATCCATCCTGCCCTATGTGTGAAACCAATCCATGCCTAAAATGACTCCATACGAGCCCAAAGGAAGTACGCGGAGATCTGAAGTGGTGGTGAAAGGTCCCAAGTTAACAACACACTCCTTTACTAAGGAGTCTACAGACCTTGGCTCCTAAAGCCATCTTGACATCCCAACTATGACCCTGTCTAATAGCCACCACCACCTACATCGCTCTACCAAGGATGGTGTAATAAACAAATCAAAAGAACCAGAATCAAACAATATAGAAGTAGGAACACCTCCAATGCTACCTGTAGTCTCAATGACCATGCTCTGGTGCTCGGCCTAGTGGTTCTCAACCACTACATAGATCCTGTGACTCCATCCCATGTCTCCGACTATAGGCTCTGAGATGGGTGCCTTACCCTTATTAGGGTTCTGGGGCAATCTCTCCAAAAGTGTCCCACTACTCCACACCCAAGCAACCACCACCAAGTCCTCCAAACTGCAGCACCACTAGAAGGTGCCCTAGAGGTAGGTGCTTGTGGACCCTGATGATCCAGCCATAGTCTGTTGTGGCCTCTGTGGTCGAGCTCCTACTGACTGAGCTCTAGCTCCACCCTGTGTCCTGGTGGGACCCCTAGGAGGCCCCATGCTCCGACCTCTCTGTGCATCAACTCTCTGAGGAGGCCTAAAAGGTGGGCGGACTATTGCTACTATGGCCTAAAAGATGACTATGAAGAATGCTGACCACCACGGGGAGGAGGAGCTGACCCCCTCGATCTGCTATCCTGTAACTGCTGAATACGGCTCCTGACTCGGTCTCTAGCCTGTTGGGTTTTACCCCGAGTCTCCTCTACAATGTAGGCCTTCTCAATGGCCTCTGCTAATGTCTATGGGTAGTGGATCCAAACAAGCACCTCCAATGTCCAAATTAAGGCCCCGGATGAACCTATGGATCCGCACCTACTCATCCTGCATGTAATCAACGTACTGAAGTAGGTCCAGGAACCTACTCTCATACTCGGCCACTGTAAGGGAAGCCTGTCAAAGGTCGTGGAACTCATCGATCCTCTACTATATGAATCTCCATGGCAAGTATCTACTCCTGAATCTCTCCTCAAATAGCTCCCAAGTGATTGTCTCTGAATCTATATGGAGCTTCTGCTCCTCTGTCCTCCACCATACTCTAGCTCCATCCTTCAGTAGATGGATCGCAACACGAGCTTTCATGTTGCTAGAACAAGGACAAAGCTTGAAGCAACCACTCAAGCTAACCAGCCAGGCCTCTACCTGGAATCCTCCTGTGTCACCAGAATACTGTGCTGGCCTAAGCTTCAGGATCTCCCGATGTGATCCACATGTGTTGCTGTGGTCTGACGGCCTCTGGGCCTCTCTTCCTACCTATCCCCGAGCCTAGGGCTCCAAGACCTCTCTCTCTATCTTGAAATACGGTCACCATGTCCCCTCAAAGGAGACTCTGCTCTAGCTGACTCTCCATGAAAATTCTCTCCTCCATCTTCCTCACCATGTGGAGGAGGTGCATGTCCCTCAATGGAAGTATCTCTGTCCTGTCTGCCTGAGTGCCCTCCTACTGATCCTCCACGTAAGGCGGCATTAACATCCTGGAGGGTCTATAAAATCTATGGTAGGATAGCTGCTAAACCTAGTCAGTGTGGTGGTGGTGGTGGTGACTCTAAGCCTCTGTGAACATTCCTCCTACTCCATCTGAGCTCCCTGCATAGACCAGAGTGGGAGTTAGTTCATTACCTTGAGTTTTCTTCAGTTTTCTAAGTTTACTAACATGTTCAATTTTCAATTTGTTTTGTTTTCTAGATTATCAATTTACTAGTTTTAGGTTTCAAGTCTCAATGTTTTTAGTGTGCCCAATGGTCCAAGCTTTTGAACCACCACTCTGATACCAAGTGTAATGCCCGCTTCAACTACCACTTGAGACCAAGAAACAAACTAGGAAAATTATGGAATAATTTTTTTTTTAGGAAGAGTCTACAAACAAGTTGCAAGACACTAGTTTGAAACTAAATAGGTTCCAAAACAAATTTTGATTAACCAAACACAATATTTCCATTTTTATCTTATAACAAGTTTACAAGGTTCCAATTTGGAGGTTACAAGTTTTACTAAGGTTCAGGGAGAAATTTATCGCCAGGCCTGCTCTCTATCAAGCCCTGAACTTCAACTAGATTTTTCACACACTTAGATTTATCAAAACTTTCCTAAACTAGGCTCATTGGATAGGAAATTTCCTCACCTTTCCAACCATATAAAGAAGTCCTCCTAACTCCTTGTAAAACTCAAGTTATGGCCGGGCGGAGTTTTAGGGGAAAATTTTCCTTGGAGGTCCGCGGGGTTAGGGAAAATTGGGAAAATTTTCCCAAATGCCACGTGTCATCACGTGATTAGTGCAGGGCCAGCGGGGTCATGGGGAAAAATTTGAAATTTTTCCCAAAACCAAAGTCTCAATTTTCCAAAGGAAAATTTTCCTCCATGCCTCCGCACTTGCTCAAATGGCCACGTGGCGCTTTGTGATTGGCCATGGGCCGGCGCTTAAAAGGTTAAAAGAATTACATGGACCCATGCACCCATGGGGACACATGTCAACATCCTATTGGCTACGGGGATGGGTTAGGGAAAAAGTGAAATTTTTCCAAAAGGGCAAAAAGTTAAGTTTTCATTTCTAAATCCACGGGCCCTCCCTGCCACGTGTCAACATGTGATTGGTGGGTCCATGGGGTTGCGGGGAGAAAAGTGAAAATTTTCCCAAAGAAAAAAAAAAAGTTAAGTTTTCCATTTGATTTGCCGCACCCCCCGCCACGTGTCAGCACGTGATTGGTTGGGGCCGCGGGTTGCGGGGAAATTTGGGAAAATTTTCCCAAGACAAAATTTTCAAAAAGTTAAGTTTTTTTATTAAGGGCCGCCCCTCCAAGGTGCCACGTGGAAACTTCTGATAGGATGAGAGGGTGGTGGGGCCATGGAAATTTTAGGAAATTTTTCCAAAGTTCAAAATTTAAATTTTTCTAAGGTCGAATTATTTATTTCTTTTTTTTGTTTGGGATGGCCATTTTGAAGTAAAACTTCAAATGGCCATAACTTTTGATAGGAAGCTCCATTTTAGGAAAACAAGGACTTTCCGAAAATCTCTCGAGTCCTCTTTGCACAAAAATCATCAATTTTAAATTTTGGTGAAGTTTTGAGGGTCAATTTTAAGAAATCGATCTGCAGGGATTATAATTTTAAAACTGGCAATTTTTCCTACTTGTAAGATTTGTTCAATTTGATAAAATTTGAACTCTTCTTCCACTCAACATGTCAAACAGACATGGAGGATCAACTTAGGGAAGAATTAGAATGTTTTAAGTATGTCAATTTGATCAATTTATACAAGTTTACAATTTTCCGACAGTTGATGGGAAAACGACCATGCAAGCTCCGAATTGAAATTCTTTGAGTTTTGAGATTTATTCTTGACTGTTTTAGTGAATTTGGATTCCTCAAGTCTTCCTAAGTGTAAATTTCAAGTTTTGTAATTTATTGTTGAGTATAAAGTCAAACTGCTCATTTAATCCAATGCACATTACCAGTTTTAACTTTAAAACAGTGAGTTTACTGGTATGGTGATTTGTCTTCTGGGTGAGCATAAGATTATGACTTAATCCATATCATTGCTTCACAATTTCAAACATTCAACTCTAATTAAAATGCATCTCTGATTTTCAATTTTAACATGACATTTGTAAAAGAAAATAACGTTGAATTTCATTCCATAAGCATCTTCTTTTACATTCCAAAACAGAGATTCTTATTCCTTTTCAACAGATCTTCATTCATTGACAACAATACAAATTTAAAGGGATCAATGCTATCCTTGATTGATAATTCAAGTAAACTTTCAACTGAACTTCTTTCCTACTGATTTGGTTTTCACATTTCACATGCAAGGTACAGAAATTCATTCACCTTTTCTTTTCCAAATAAAACAGATAAGTATGATTCTTCTTAACATTTCTCAAATTGATTTACAACTTCCAATTACAAGGTATGCATTTCACATCTCAATATCAATTACATTCATCCACTTGGAGTGGGAAGGATTTCATTTAAAATTACAAAAAGGGTGACTGCCAAACTGTTTTCTCCAAGCTCCAAACAGCAACATGCTGAATTCTTCATCTTTATTCTTCTAATCACAACAAGGAAGGGGGAAAGGCAACGCTCTCCACCCAACCAAGACATCCAATGGGAAAAGAGAAGCCATCTTTCCCATTGGCCCCAAGCCCCAACCATATTGAAATGGAACATGATGATACAACACATGGCAACATGGCTTCTTCACATACAAGCATAAATTCACAAACACAAATAAACACAAAGCAAGAAGATGTAGTTCTCAACTACAACAATCAATTCCAAACAAAACAAAGGCTCCTTCTCCAAGCAAGCAAGCCAAGCAAGAGCAAGAACTATGGAGGTCTCCTTATGCCTCCCAAGTTGAATTTTGGGCATCCACCAAGAGCAAACCACCAAGATCATAGCAATCCCATAAACCTTATCCCTCCTCAACCCCTCCTTATCCCTCCTCCAAATTTATCCCTTATACCTCCCCCAAAGTAGGAAATGCAAGCAATTTCCTTTCCTAGGTGGATCCCAAACCAACATTCCCTCCCAAGAACAAATAACAATGGAAAATCCCTTATCCCTCCTCTGATAACCTCATAGTCTTCTCTCCACACCATGCCCTAAGCATTCTACCCATCCCTCAAAAAAAATTACAAACACAACACATTCAAATTCATGCTAAAAGAGGAAAATACAACAGTTTTAAAAGAGTGGGAGCCTACCTCTCCATAATGGAGACTTGTTTCCAAAACAACAGGTTCTTTGTTGCACAAAAACTAGTCCCAATCAACAAGAGGAATGCATGCACAAGTAATTCCACTTCTTCCACCAAGCAAGCTCCAAAAAAAAAGCAAGAAAATTTGACCCAAGAGTGAAATCTCCAACTTTCAACAACCTCAAAATGAGGAGGAATTCCAATTTTAAAGGAGAGGGTGGAAGAGGATGATGTGGATTCCAAGTGGGATGCCACATCATTTTTCCTCATCCCAAAATGCAATCAACATCAAGGCAATTAAATCCCAATAAATGTGAATGACAAACCACTTACACACTTCATTTTTGCCCATCCTAAAAAAGAATGCATTTAAAATTTGTAAGACAAGTGCAAACAAATCTTACAATAAATCATGTCAAAATGCAATAAAATAAGTTGATTTTGACTCCAAATTAATAAACATGGTTGGTGGAGGATTTTGAGAGGTGTGGGACAAGTTTAACTTGTCCCACAAGCCTCAATTTAGGCTCCCAAGGCCAAATCCGAGTTTCAAAGAGGATGGAGTGTTCTACACTCCAAAATCTTACAACCCTTATTTCATACACAATCTATCATTTCACTTACACAACCCATACTCTTACATCTCTTACACATGCATTAATATTTATGACATTTATTTATTACAATCTTTTATAAAGATTTATTTATTTACCACATGGTTATAATATATATAAGTCAAATTTCATTTTCAACCAAGACAATAACATTTAATTTATATTCCACATCCCAATTAATATAATTGAAATTTAACTATAAGACTCTCACATTATACTATCACATTAAAATAATTAAAATAAAGAGCACATTACAAATAAAATACATACAACAATAATTTTAAAAAGGACACAACAAATAAAGCACATATATACCCCATGGTCACAATAATGGAAATCCCCCATGGGAAATCCTAACAAAACACAACATACAACTCAAACACAGTTGCCATGGTGACCTTGTTGATTTCACACTGAATTCCAATATGGTTAGTCTCCAGTCCCCCGACATTGTTGTGATTTTTAACCTACAAAATGCAATATACCCCTTCGGCCTCGTGGCCATATCAGAACATCCAAATGATATAAGCAACATACAATTATTAAATCCAAATCACAACATTATCAAGAATTTAACATTTATCATTTAAATTCAACTTTGCAACTATATCATCATCCAATAGATCTCTATACTATAGCTATTCATAATATCAATGTCACATGTCTACAATCAAAATCAATAACCTGTCCATGTCAACCAATATGTCATCATCCACATAATAATACTGATGTCTCAATGATCATCAAGCAAAATATCTGAATCCAGATCAATATTAATCCATAGATCTAACATCTAACCATCATACTAATCAAAACATAATAATGTCCATAATAGTCCCTGATACATCATACTACATCAAAACATTAATAATATCCAAAATGTGACCAATAATGTCCAAGGAAAGTGGGCACTAAAGATAGGTGTGCGTGTGCATGTGCATGTGCATGTACATTTAATGCCTTGATTTTTGTAAGTTATCATGGTAATTAACTTTCATGATGTTGTAATTACATAAATGAAGATAAATATGTTAAGACACATCTTTTGATCTTAGAGGAATGTGTTGCTGATCCGACCCTTGTTTGCTTTATAACTTGATACTTGGGACGGAAGTTATTATTGCTTGTGTGATTGCTAATGAGACATGCTTGATGAACTCTATTCGTATGCTGATGCCTTCTTCCATGATCGCTTGATCGCTTTGTCGATTTACTTTTAAACCAGATCAAGGTTGATATAAATGTTGCGCAGACCTGATTTCGTGGGATAAATATCTGCACGTAGATACCAATGAAAAAGGTTTGATTCTTGAACCACACACCGTTGTAACACTAGACAACGCGTAAGATGATAGGCTGGATGCAAGTGGCACAGTATGTGGAACTTAGGACGAAATGTCCCGCTTAATGTTGAATATGACTATCAAAGCGAAGGACTTGATATGGAAACTAGTTAATTAAATATTAGGGATTAAACCCTAACCCACCCCTAAGTTTTATCTTATACCCTAACTACTATCCTATATGGATTTTAGATTTCATAAGGGAGAAAATAGATATAAATTCCATTAACCTATGAACTAGGTGAATGACCTAGATATGGACTATTAAAATCCTAAACTAATCCTAACCTAAGGAAGGGGACGCATAGACCCATGTGGATGGGAAGGATAAGGAGGGAAGGTAGGAAATTTAATGGGACAGTAAATGAAGTCCTTACATGTACAAAGCCAAGTTTGGGGAAAAAAGAAAAGTTGGAGGTGTCCAACTAGCTTAGAAATTAAATGGAATTTATATGCAAATTTGAAATTTGGAAACTCACCAACCCGAGTCGGCGGTGGCGTGAGGAATGAGGAAAGGTAGTGTATTCAATGCACTAATTATCTTGGTCTTAGCGACCAGCTTCGCTTGGAAAGAGGATAGAGGAAAAAGGAAAATTGTTTGTTGTGTACATTTGGATTTTAGTTGCTCTGCATTTTGTTTCTCCCTGGTTCTGTCGAACCAGCCGTGTTTTGATTATTATCTCTATTCTTTGGAAAAATAAGGCTATTCTTGAGCCTCGTGGGAAGTTAGTGACTGGGTTGGAAGCCCGGCCGAGGATGTCGTGGAGAGAAACAACTCCGGTGGGTGCGCGGTTTTCTTCGAGCCACAAGAAAAAAATTAACAGCATGTTAAGCCCTTCTCCTTAAACCACTTGCTTTTGTTTAATAGTCTCATTAAAATAACCCTACTCTTTATGATGGGGGTTTTGGTTATTTGATTTGGCTCATTGTTGAGATGATTTCGAGTTGAGTCATTTTCTTTTCAGACGCGCTTGAGCATTCTTTGCATAATGAGTAAGTTGAATATATTGTCCTTGCTGTGTGGTTTGTTTTGGCAGTGTTGGGTATTCACTTTATTACCATTTTGGGTTGTGCTAATAAATACATTAGCTAAATGAATATCACTTCTGAGTTCTAAGCATTCTTGTGAAAATGAAAAGATGAGATGATTTGTATGTCTGGTTGAACTGTCCTTAAAAGAATGAACACGACTTGGGTATTCTCGGGTGTTTGAAGAAAATGATTGTTCTTCTTATTGAAATCATTAATGAATTATGTTTTCTCTTTGCTTCTTTGAAATCTGAAGGTAATGGGAAAGAGGATTTTATTGTGCATTTTGGATGCGGTTTGATCTTCTAGTTTGAACTGTCATCATGAAAACGAACATGGCTTAGTGTTTCTGTGAAAATGAATGAATCAAATGAGATTTGGCTTGCTATTGAGATTGTTTTGACTGTACCTTGCTTGCGCATCTATTACCCTATGCGGGTTTGCATTGATAAAGGCATTGTTATGTGAATATTGTATTTTTACGAGTTATGTGTGGAAACATTTGGGATAAACAAAGTCATGGTGATATAATTAGACTATTATGCGATTTATAATTCCTTGATGTTTTTCATTGCATAAAACATGGGTTCCCTGGGACAGTAAGGTTATTGTAGCATCTTACTTTGCTGTACTAATTTGATGTGGTATTCTACCTGCTGGTTCTTGGTATTCATATAGGATTGTTTTGAAGGAAGTTTTAATCGACGAGAGGAGAAAAAATCAGTCTATATAATAGACTGAGTAGAGCATGCAAATTATATTGTGTCTTGCTTGAACTCAAGGATAAATATATATATATAAGGATTGTGGACCTTTCATCGGTTTCATTAAGAACAAATATGAATGGAATTATTCTTTGTTGTTGGAAAGTGAAAACTCTCATTATTAGGATGAAAGTGTGACTAGTTGTAGTCATGTACACTCTTGCATGTTAAAAGACGTGAATGTCTCGTAGAGTGAAATGTTTAAAAGGAAATGATTGCGTTAGAGGTTATTTTGGTACTAATTTTTATAGACTCATTGCAATGAACTCTAATCAACCAAATGTGAACTCGGTCAACTTTTTGGAAAGGTAATAGTATTTTCAATTACTTCAATATACTACTATGAATGAATTATACTATTGAGTATATATGCTCTAAATAAGAGGTATTTGGATAGACAAAGAAGAAGAGGTGATATGATCTTGCTCCCTTATATTCGATTATTGATTTTCATTTATTTCTCTTTGACTCATTATCATTGATTAATATCACGTTTGGATTAAAAACTTCTAGTATAGCTATGAGGAAAAGAAAGAGAGTGTGAATGGATAATTTGAATTAATGATCATTTTTCTCTCATACACTGGAAATTTATAATTGTTATGGAACAATTTCAATGTCGCTTGGGTTAAGATTTGTATTTAATTGTTGTTTTCTTGTTCTCTTCAAAGATTTGATTGCTTGAAATCGATGAGTTGTATGAAAGAAGGGACAATAATTCGGTTTAGATTTTAGTTAAGATCTATCTTTTAAATTCACAACTATTGTAAGAGAATGGAATTGATAGCATTTATGTTAGAACATTAGTTGCATAATTGTGTTTTTAGTTCTTACGATGTTTGTAATCTAGAACTCGTCAAGGAAATTACTTCTTGTAATAATTATTTGGGAAGAGGTTAAGTAATCCTTTGTCTGATTAGGAGGGTTATTGGATGATTGAGTTGATATGTTGTTCATCCTTTTGGTATTTAATTCTTGAATGATGTTCATATTAACGTTTCATAAAAGC
>CM031234.1:1035494267-1035499701 GCA_018340775.1 Taxus wallichiana var. yunnanensis
TTTCATTTTGGTTGAGTTTTGAGAGAGAAAATCAAGAAACACCTCTGGTACGTGGCCATGAACAGAACTGACGTTTCAACCACCATTTTAATGAAGAATGGCTCGCATTCTCTCCCAGCATGGTTAAAAATGTCGGGAATGGGTTTGTCAGGTCGCCCATGCTGTTTTGAATGCAATTTGGTCAATGGTTGAATGGCTTGCCCGCATTTTTTCCCATGTTTCTCTCTCTGGGTCGTGGCCTGCATTGTAAAAGCCAGAATGAGTTCATTTTGCAAGGAGAACACCTTTTTGCAAGACTTCCTTTTTTCCTTTCTTTGGTGAATTTGTGAAGAAATTTTACCTTTCCATGTAATACAACACTTTTTCTTGCCTCTTTGAGATCACCGTTGCAGAATGCAAGGATTTTGATGTCGAAAATGTTGATATATGTTCTCGTGATTAAATTCCTCAATCCTTTCATATATCTATCATTGATTTCTTGATCTTTCATTACATTTTATCAACATTTTGTGCATGTTTTGTCTTGTTTTCATTTGTGGATTGTGTATTTCATGAGCAACAAGTGTCTCACCACTCCTTTGGTGCATCACCTTAGCATTAGTTTTAGTTTCTTTTACTCTCTCTATCTTTGTCTCCTTGGAATCTAGAGTAGGATTAGGATTCAAACCTCTGCAATTGTGCAAATAACAGATCTGATCAGAGGAGTTTGAGGAACCAGCCTCTAATCTAGAGATTCCTCTCTCATTTTACAAGTCCCACACTTGGAGAGAGGTTTCAATGTTGTGCAATCACACTGGATGCCTGAAACATCAACTTAGAAACCTGATTTGCATCCAGGGGTGCTGCTGATTTGCAACAACAGTTTTGGCATGCCCGGTGGGACCTTAGAGGTCTCATTTTCATTGCAGCAAAGTTGATGTGCATCTGCTGCAATTTTCTTGCTTAAAAGAGCTATAAGTTACACATCTGCGACTCCAAGGAAGAAGAATCAGCTGGTTTTAGCAGTGCAGACCTGAAAACTCATGAGAAGAATCACTACAAGGTCAAGAGCTGGAGAAGAAGAGGCGTTGTTTGAATATCTGCAGTTATCTCCAAGAGTAAGGCAAAGTGGGAGGAGAATCCAAAGGTCTCCATCTCCACCAAACAGAACTCTCTCAACTCCTCCACCTGGTAGGCCTTTCATTCAATCAACAAGGGTTCTAAGGCCAATTAGAATGGCACAAAACAACCCCTATGTCAATTTCACTGGCAGCAGCCCACTTGCTCTCAATGCACAAAATCCAATTCCAATTGCAGCCTTGAAGAACATTCCATACTTCACTGGAGAGAATCAGACTACTCCTGGTGATCATGTTAAAGACATTGCCAACCTTTGTGCAATTCATGAAATCAATGAGATGCAAGTTGCTGTCAAATTGCTGGCATCTTCATTCAAGGGGAAGGCTTTGCAATGGTTTAGAAGCCTTGCCTCAGGTTCTATTCAAAATTGGAACCAGCTATGTGTAGCACTTCATGAGCAATTTGGAGAGAAGGGAGACAACTTGTCTCTTTTGGAGCAGCTGACAACCATCAAGAGAGCTCCCAATGAGCAGCTGACTGATTTCAACTTCAGATTTCAAAGGACTTGGGAGAGAATTCCAGTGGCAGTCAGGCCAACAGCAGAAGGTGCTTTTCTTTACTATCTCAAAGCTCTAAATTCTGATATTTCTATGTTAATTCAGTCCATGGGAGGCACAACTATCCCCATTGCTTATAGCATTGCCATTAGAGCTGAAAATTGTTTGATCCAAGCTGGAAAACTAGCCCCTAGACCTCCCATGCCATTGTTTCCAAGTTTAGAGAGCCCAAACACTAATCAAGCACCTAATTTGGCTCCTTCTCCCACTCCTAGAAATCAGAATTCAAGTGAAGCTTCCACTTCATCTTCTAGTGCCTCAAATGAACTTCAAGAAGTCATGAAGCAATTGCAAAATTTAGGTAATGAGCTGGTTACTCTCAAGAGGCAACAAGCCCAAAGTTTTAGACCTTCCTTCCAGCCTCAAGCTCAGCCTAACAGAAACCATATCAACCTCATAGACCACCCAATCCAGCTGCAAATCTAAATCAAGCAAGGCCTCCTGCCAACAGACCATTTCAGCCCTATAATCCAAATGCTATATCTGCCTCTAAGGCATTGGTGCCAACACAAAACAACATTGCTCAGGAGTATGATTGGTGTTTTCCATGCAATGAACCTCACAACCAATCTATGTGTTTCAACGGTGCCTTGAATCAAGCATTAATGGTGACAACTACTGGTGTGGAGGGTGAGGGCAGTCAAGGAAACAACCAACAACAAGAAACATTCCAGCAGCAATCAGCTCCAAATGACACCACACTTGTGAACTGGCAGGCAGAGGATTTTTGTGGCATAAATCAAATAGTCTCTCAAGGTGTTGCAGCCAACACAAGGTCAAAAAGAAGGAATTTGGGTGAAGAACAACCATTAGCTCCAACCAATCCACAACCTTTTATGGCTCCACAAATGGTTGGCAAACAAAATCCAGTTGTAAATGCACAAGGGCAGCCAAGAACAGCTCCTAGACCAACTCAAATACCAGTTGTTGCTGCCCACATGCAAGGGATGAATATGCAAACCAAGGGACAGAAAAGAGATCCTTCATCACCATTTAGTATCATTGATCAGATGAAGAAGACAAATGTAAATATATCAATGTGGGAATCCCTATCTATCCCAGGCCAGAGAGATTTGCTACAAGCTGCCATGAAGGACTGGCCAACTTCGAATCAGCAAGTCCAAATGCAAGAGAAAGTGCTCACAAATGCTGCCCAGCCTGAAGGGAATCATGGAGGACAGCAAGGTAAAATGTTGAAGCCCCCTCCTTTTTATGTCTCATTAATCATTGGAAACCAATTGGTGCACAATTGCATGATTGATTCCGGGCAAGTAGCTCAGTGATGCCCAAGCAAATAGCTGATCAGCTAGGACTTCAATATGAAACCATATCCAAAGGAGTAGTGCAGTTGGATGGGACAGCAGTAACAACAGTTGGGGTGATTAGAAACTTGAGTCTTACCTTGCATGCATGTCCAAATGTTGTTGTTTTACAAGATGTATCAGTTATAGACCTTCCACCACTCTTTGCCCTATGTTTGTCAAGAGATTTCACAGCCAAGATTGGAGGATATTTGTCTGCTGATTGGTCACACATGCTTTGTTCAGAATGAGGTATGGAACCAAAGCTACAATCAGGTCTGAACCTATTGCAAACTTCCACATTGAGCCCTACACTCCAAGTCAGATCAATGCCAACTGTTCGGCATTTGATCAAGAAGATCACCCAAGCACTGATGAAGCTGACACCAAGGTTGGAAGCATCCCGGATCTAACTCTTGATGAATGGGCAAACAAGGTGCATGCTTTTGATCCTTATCAAGAAGTAGAAGAATCTGAGCTAGGGGTCTATTGCATACATCAAGAAGATCAGCCCATTCCTAGCATCACCAAGCCAAACCACAAGGATGACAATGAGGTATGGTAGCTGTTTTTTGATGGATCAAGGAGTAGACAAGGTGCAGGAGGTGGAGCTATGCTTATTTCACCTCAAGGAGTAAAGTACTATTCATCTTTTAGATTTCAGTTTGCATGCTCCAATAACACTGCTGAATATGAAGCCTTGGTGCAAGGGATGCATTGGGCAATAAAGAGAGGAATAAAGAACTTGCAAGTCTTCGGTGACAGTGAGTTGATTGTCAACCAGGTCAAGGGAAGCATGCTGTCAAGAATGATCTACTCAAGTGCTACAAGAACAGGGTGTGGGACCTCATTGAAGATTTTGAGGGTTTTGGCATCAAATCAATTCCTAGGAAAGAGAACCAAGCTGCTGACAGGCTTGCAGCAGTTGGGGCAGCCTTTGACGTTGTGGAGAGCATTCAAAAAGATAAGGTACAGCCAAACATCCATGTGATTGTGAGGCCTTCAGTGCTGGATAACAATGTAAGTTGGCAAGTGTTTGAGAATGACCAACAAATCATCCATTTCTTACAAGAAGAAGCTGAGTTCTCAGCTAAAAATCAGGAAAAATTGGAACAACAGTATGGTGACCAAGTGGTACAACTGAGAACTAACAAGCTGCCCAAGGGACTTATCACTTTGGAGTCCATTTTCAATCCCAATGATCAGTTTAGGAAAGAGAAAGCAAACATTCAGGTCAAGAGAGAAGATTCAGTATCCATCTTGGTGGAAGAGAACAAACCATTGCAAATTGGAAAGATGACAACTAAACAAGAAAGGTACGAGTTCATATAGCTATGTCAAGAGTTCCCTGATGTGTTTGCTTGGAGCTACGAAGATTTGAAAGGTTTCAATCCCAAGTTAGCTCAGCACACCATTGAGTTAGACCCAAATACTAAGCCCATCAGGCAGAAACAAAGGCCAGTCAATCCACACATGGAACCTCTCATGAGGAAGGAATTGAACAAGTTGATTGAGTCAAGAATCATATTCCCAATCAAGCATTCTAGTTGGGTTGCCAACTTAGTTCCAGTCAGAAAGAAGAGTGGAGAGATCAGATTGTGTGTTGACTTCAGAGACTTGAATAGAGCATCTCTCAAGGACCATTACCCACTCCCTTCTATGGAGAAAATTTTGCAAGTTGTGGCTGGCTCCGAGAGGTTTTCACTACTTGATGGCTACTCGGCTACAATCAGATTATGGTGAAGGAAGAAGATCAGTTCAAGACAGCCTTCACAACCAAATGGGGAACTTATGCATACAGGAAAATGCCATTTGGGTTGTCCAACACTGGAGCTACCTTCCAAAGAGCAATGGACATGGTGTTCAAAGGTTTGATTAACAACGTGGTGCTGATATACCTTGATGATATCACTATTTTTTCAAAGAATGCAGTAGACCACCTCTCTCATTTGAGACAAGTCTTCCAAAGGTGCAGGAGATTTGGAGTGTCTTTGAATCCTAAGAAGTGTATCTTCCTAGCACATGAAGGAAAGCTCCTTGGCCATATTGTCTCCAAAGAAGGATTAGCAATTGATGCAGAGAGGGTTGAAGCCATAAGAGCACTACCATTGCCAAGCCACAAGAAGGCCCTTCAGAGTTTCTTGGGGAGAATAAACTTTGTTCGAGGTTTGTCCCATATTTTGTAGTCCTTGTCAAACCTATCACCAAAATGTTAAAGAAAAGCATGGCTTTCAAGTGGACAACAGAAGGCAAGGAGAGTTTTGAAGCAATCAAAGAAGCCATCTCCCAAGCACCAACTCTCATCAACCCATATTTCTCCAAGGATTTCATCCTCTATGCATTTGGAGGTAATGATACTATTTTTACCATTTTGGTACAGCGTAACAAGGACAATGATGAGCAGCCAATTACTTTCTTCAACCAAAGCCTAGATGACTATGAGGTGAGATATTCTTT
>CM031234.1:1035499801-1035504801 GCA_018340775.1 Taxus wallichiana var. yunnanensis
GCCACGTATTGCTAAGCGCCACGTGAAATTGGGAAAGGAGGTGACAGAGGAAAATTTTCCTTTGGAAAATTGAAACTTGGTTTTGGGAAAAAATTTATGTTTTTCCCCCACGACCTGCTGGGTTCGAATGAATCATGTTTCATGACATGTGGAATTTAGAAAATTTTCCAATTTTATCCCCCGACCCCGCTGGACTCCGCAAAGGGAAAAGTTTCCCAAAACTCCGCCTCTCTGGCCATAACTTGAGTTCTACAAGGAGTTAGAGGAATTATTTATATGGTTGGAAAGGTGAGAAATTTCCTATCCAATGAGCCTAGTTTAGGAAATTTTTTATAAATCTAAGTGTGTAAAAAAATTATTCGCTTAGGGCTTAATAAAGAGCGGTGCCCGGGATAAATTTCCTCCTAACCTTACTAAAAATCAGAATCTCCAAATTGTGAACCTTATAAACTTGTTATAAGATAAAAATAAAATATTGTGTTTCGTTAATCGTAATTTGTTCTAGAACCTATTTAGTTTCAAACTAGTGTCTTACATATCAGAGATTCTTTACAAAAAAATTTTATTCCATAATTTTCCTAAATATGAGCCTTTGGTCTCAAGTGGTAGCCTGCTGATACAATGTGAATATGTGTGTGCATGTGTGTGTGTGTGTTTGCGTGTGCATTGTGTGTGAATGCATGTGTGCACGCGTAGCACATGTGGGTACGTGCGCTGCACGTGTGTGCATGTGTGCGCGTGTGCATAAACAGATGCGCACACGCGTGTATCAGTGCGTGCAAGTGCCACAAGAAAACATGTGACGTGTACGCATGCAGTGGTGTGTGTGTGTGCGTGTGTGTGTGCGATGTGTAAAACGTGTGCATGTTGGTGTGCCGTGTGCATGTGTCCGTCCGTGTGCATTTGCTGCAAGGGCACGTGTGCCCAGATGTGTGTGTGTGTGTCTTACGTGGTATACTGATATGCGTCTAGATTCTGCCAATGGGTATGTGTTTATCCGTCGGCATCGCACTGAGCGTGTGTACGTGTGCACGCCGCTTGTACGCCCATGTATAGCATGCTGCTGCAGTGCGTTGAGCGCAAGTTGGCTGTGTGTGTGTGTGTGTACATACTGCTGTGTGTGTGTGTATGCTGTGTGTAGGTGTAGTTGTGTGTTTACAGTATGCACTGTGCGTATGCATGTATGCATGTGCGTGCGTGTGGAGTGTGCGTGCGTGTGTGGGTTGTTTTGTGTGCAAGCCAGGTGCTTTTGCGTTGTGATCATGTGCGCATGTGCGCAGTATCGCATATGCGTGTGTGTGTAAAAGCAGAGAGGTGTCATGGACATGTCAGCACGTGGCAGGTACGATATATGTTCACAGAGATGGAGACAGATATATGCGTGTGTCATATGGCATGTGTTCATGCATGTGCACATGTGCATGTGTGGGTGCAGCGTGTACGTGTGCATGTGTGTGTGCGTTTTCTGTGCTGCAGTGTGCGTGTCATGTGCATGTGCATGTGCATGTGCTTGTGCATATGCAGCATGTGTGTGACAAGGCTGTGTAGTGTGTGTGCGTGTGTGTGTCAAGGTGTGCGTGTGCGTGGTGCATGCTGCGTGTTCGTGCAGTGTGTGCATGCAATAGCATCCTGCGTGATGTGTGTGCGCAGGTCCTACGTGTGCATGTGTGTGTGCAGAACGTGTGTGTGCGCAGGCAGCAGTGCGCGCATGCTAAGGCTCCTGTCTGTGTGCATGTGTGTATGCTTGCGTGTCTGAGTATGTGTCCGCATGTGTGTGTGTATGCGCTGTGCAGAACGTGCACGCGCACAAGGCATGTAAATGTGCAGTGTGTGTGCATGTGCACAAGGCAGCGTGTGCAGGTATGGATCGTGCAGCATGTGTGCATGTACAATGTGTAACTGGTGTGCAAGTTATCTTGGGTTACGTGCGTTGTCGCAGCGCAGTGTGCATGCACTATCAGTATGTGTCCATGCATGTTTGTGCAAAGTGCCATAAGTGTTTATGCACTCCACGTGCACGTGTGGTGTGCATGTGTAGGTGCATGTGTAGCTGCAGGTGTGGCGTGTAGCATGTGTGTGTGTGCGTGCGTATGTCAGTGTGCTGTGTGCGTCTAACAGCAGCCCGTATGTGTCTTAGTATTTGCGTGTGTGTGTGCATGTGTGTGCATGTGTGCACGTGTGCAGCACCGTGTGTGTGATCCCACACGTTGCTGTGCTGGGCATGTGCAGTGTGCGTGTGCATGTGCATGCCTAGGCAGTGCGTGTCACACATGAGTGCATGCGTGAGCGGCAAAGGTGCAGTATGTGCATGTGTGCATATGTGTGCGTTTACTGTGGTAAAAGTGTGTGTGTGTGTGTGTGTGCGGATGTGCATGTGTGTATCGTGCACGTGTGTGTACGTGTCGTAGTCACATGCGTGCGCAAGGTGTGGTTTCTTCTAGCGTGGTGCATGTGCTCGTGCAGGTGACAACTCCCAAGTGCATGTGCATGTAGGCACAAGTGCATGTGGCAGTGCATGTGTGCAGTGTGATGTACGTAGTGCTGCAAATACAACGGTGTTTGTCGCATGGGTTGACGTGTGTGCACGTGCATCCCCGTAAAATGCGTGTGCGTGTGTGTGTGCATGTGTGTGCATGCGTGTGCAGTGTAGGTGTGTGCAAGTGCAGTGCGTTGGTGTGCACGCAGCGTACACGTGGCACGTGTGTGCGTATGTGTGTGCGCACGTGTGTGAGTGCACATGTGCATGTGTTGTGTGTGTGTGTGCGTGTGCGTGTGTCCAGGCGCGCATGTATACGTGTATTCATGCGCTGCAGTGCAGTGTGTACATGTGTGTGTGCGCAATGACAATGTGCATGTGTGTATGTGTGTGTGCGTGTGTGTGTGTGTTTGCATCGTGTGCGCAGTTCGTGTCCATGTGCATGTGTGTGTGTTACGTGTGTGTTTGTGTGTGTGCGTATGCATAAGGCCGTGTATACGTGTGTATGTGTCCTGTGTGCATGTGTCTGTGTGCGTGTGTGTGCAGCATGCGCATGTGTGTGCTGTGCGTGGCGCAGCGTGTGTGTGCATGTGCGCATGGCGTGTAGTGTGGAGCGTGCTGCGTGCACGGAGTACGTGCATGTGCTGCATGTGCGTGTGTGTGTCCATGTGGTGATGTGTGTGTGATGTACATCGCAGGCGTGCATGTGCATGTGTGTGCGCGCAGTGCGTCGTGCGTGTGCATGTGTGTGCACGCAGGCGCTGTGCTACAGGTGTGTGCAGTGCATAGTGCTGCGTGTGTCCTGTGCTAGCATGGTGCTGCAAAGCGTGTGCCGTGTGTGTGTGTGCAAAGGCATGTGTGTGTGTGTCCTTAGGAGGTAAGCGTGTGAGTGCATGCAATGTGTGCAAAAGTGGTGCCAGTGTGTGTGTGTGTGCGTGCACAAAGTGTGTGTGTACGTGTGTTCAAATGCAGTGTGCGTGTGTGTGTGCATGCATGTGAGCGTCACGTGCGTGAGCATTCACGCGTATGCGTGCTCTGTGCGTGTGCATGTGCTGTGTGTGCAAAGTGCATGAAAGGTTCACATGTGTGGTGTGTGTGTGTGTGTGTGTGTGCATGTGTGTGCGTGTGCCCATGTAAGTGGCGTGTGTGTGTGCATGCATGTGCGTGTGTGCAGCATGTGCGTGCATGTGTGTGCGTGTGCACATGTGCGTGTGTGTGTGTGCATGTGTATGCTCACATGCTTTGTACGTGTCTTTGTTCATGTGTGTGCATGTGCGTGTGCCAGTATGTGTGTTCATGGGTGTGCATGTCTATGTAAGTGTGCAATTCGGCAGAGTGTGTGTGTGCGTGTGTGTGTGTGCTCAGTGTCGTCAGTGCATGTGCACGTGCGTGTGCGTGTGTGTGTGTGCATGTGTGTGTGTGTGTAGTGTGTTACTGCATGTGCGCGTGGTGGGTGATGTGCTGTGTAGTGTGTGCTGCGTGCAAGTGCATGTGTGTGTGCCTGTGCGCATGCATGCAGTGTGTGCACGATCGTGCAGTGTGTGCAGGTGTGCATGTGTGTGTGTGTGTGCATATGTGCATGTGCAGTGTGCATGTGCAGTTGCACAAGTGCATGTGTGTGTGCAGGTGTGCGTGCGTATGTGTGTGTGTGCATGTGTGTGTGCGTAGCATGTGTGTGTGTGTGTGTGCGTGTGTCCATGTGCGTGTGCAATGTGTGTGTGTGTGTGTGTGTGCGTGTCATGTGCAGTAAGTGTACGTGTAGTGTGTGTGCATGCAATCGTGTGGTGTGGCAACTGTGTGTATGCAGTGTGCGCATTGTGCGTGCGTGTGTGTGTGTGTGTACGCATGTGTGTGTGTGTGTGTGCATGTGTGCCATGTGTGTGTGCTACGTGTGTGCATGTGTTTAAAATGCGATGTGTGTGCGTGTGCAGGAGTGTGCTCTGTGTGTGCGTGTGCGTACACGCAGTGTGCAGTGCGTGTGTGTACGTGTGCATGTCTCGTGCACAGGTAATGTGTGTGTGTGTGTGTGTGCGTGCGCATGTGTGTGCGTGTGGTGTGCGTGCGGTGCCATGCAGTAATACAGGTGTGTAGGCAGGCGCATGTGCGTGTGCAATATGTGTGTGTAGGCTGTTTAGTGCAGTGTGTGCATGTGTGTGTGTGTGTGTGTGTGCAGTGCGCTGTGCAAGGTGCTGTGTGCAGATGCTGAATGGTCCAGTATTCAGCGTGTGTGTGCGTGTGTGCGTGTGTGTAAGTGTGCAGTATGTGTGTGTGTGTGTATGCGCATGTGCGTGTGTATGTGTGTGTGTGGCATGACATGTGTGTGTGTGTGCGTGTGTGTGTGTGTTGTGCGTGTGTGTATACATCATGTGTGCGTGCATGTGTGTGTGCGTGCGTGTGTGTGCGTGTAAAGTGTGTGCGTGTGCATGTGTGTGTGTGTGTGTGCATGTGTGTGTGTGCGCATGTGTGTCCATGGTGTGGTGTGTGTGCCGTGCATGTGCATGTCCGTGTGCATGTGCATGTGTGT
>CM031234.1:1035509801-1035532301 GCA_018340775.1 Taxus wallichiana var. yunnanensis
CACCCACGGATGCAAATCAGTGTCTAAGTTGATGTTTCGGTGCATCCAAATGGTGTGATTGCACAACATTCAAACCTCTCTCTAAGTGTGGGACTTGTAAATGAGAGAGGAATCTCCAGATTGGGCCTTGGTGTCCTCAAACTCCTCGATCAAATCTGTTATTTGCACAATGCGCAAGGAGGTTTGAATCCTAATCCTACTCTAAATTCCGAGGAGACAGAGATAGAAAGTGCAAAAATTGAAACTAAACTAATGTGTGCTAAAGTGATACACCAAAGGATTGGTGAACTCTTCTTCAATGCTCATGCAAATTGACACAATTTCATAAAATGCAACATGAAACATCATATATAGTCCGATAAGATGTAATTAGAGGTGGTGTGTGAAGTAAGACAATACAAACAAAGGACTAAAAATTAATTCTAAATTGATGTTTTAGGCATCCAAAGTGTGGATTGCACAACATCAAAACCTCTCTCCAAGTGTGGGACTTGTAAAAATGAGAGAGGAATCTCCAGATTAGAGGCTGGTTCCTCAAACTCCTCCGATTAGATCTATTATTTGCACAACTACGCAGAGGTTCGATCCTAATTTTATCCTAGATTGCAAGGAGACAGGATAAGAGATGCAAAATTGAAACTAAACTAATAAGGGTGATACACCAAAGGAGTGGTGAACATTTTTGCTCATGCAAATAGACACAAATCAGAAATTGCAACATAAAACATCATGCACAAAGTTGATAAGTCAGTAATCAAAGGTTTGAAATGAAACAAACAACACATACAAAGGACTCAAAGCATTCACAGAGCTCGCATTGTGATTTTCAACATCAAAATCCTTGTATTCCAACACCAAAGAGGCAGAAAAACTATTATAATCCCTGAAAAGGTCCGATCCTTCAAAATCACTTGTCAAGGTGAAAAAGAAAGCTTGTTGTGCAAAAAGTGTTCCACCTTTGAAAAATGAGCCAAATCGCTTTTACAAAAGGTATGGGTCGAGCCCAGAGAGAGAAAACATGAAAAACGTGGAGCCATTCCCATTGACCAAAATGCATTAAAAACAGCATGGAGGTCCTTACAAACCCATGCCCTGACATTTTTGACCATGCTGGAGAAGAATGCGACCCATTTTGCATTAAAATTGGTTGTTGAAACGTCGCCTGGCCCATGGGCGCATACTGTAAGTGTTTTTGATTTTCTCCTCCAAACTGAACCAAAATTCAAAATTGACCATGGAATCTTGTATATAATTTCACCATCTTTCCATTGATATAAAGAACGTGAAAATCTGAGCTCTAGATCGAAAGTTATGGCGATTTGAAGTTTTAGGGCAAAAATGCCAAAATCGGATCGCTTTTGAATTTTTACCCGCTTGGTCTTTGAACATTTTTCAAATTTTCCCCACGCTCCACCACTCTGTGTGCCACATGGCATGTTCTGATTGGGCACGGGCCCTTCCCCGACCATTTTTTCCTTCGGTCACTTGGTGTTTTTTCCCTTGGACACGTGGCACTCCCGATTGGTCAGCGGCCTTCTAGGGAAAATTTCCCACAAAACTCCACCGAGCCATAACTTGAAAAATACGTGGAGTTAGGAGGAAAAATTTACCTTTCTGGAAAGCTGAGAAAGAGCTCTATCCAATGGTGCCATTTCTAGAAGGTTTTGAGTGCCTAAAAAGTAAAAATTTATGACTGAGGCACAATAGAAGGAAAGAATGAAAGGGAGTTAGCCACAAAATGAGCAGGGGGCACATTTGGATAACAATTTTGGTGACTCAGAGGGGTCATCTACCTACTGGATGAATGATCAAGAGCCTGAAGCAATCCATTGGGCATGGAGTCATGAGTAGTAGCCTGAAAACTGATCTAAACTTTGAAAACTTCCCTCTGAACCGCTTGAATCCCACTGGACATGGAGTTGTTCCCACCAAAATGCCATCAAAACGAATTATGCAAGAGCGAAACCAGCAGCACCAAAACTATGTACAAACTGAAAATCATACATGCTCCAAATGGAACATGCAGAGTGTGCACAAGCACTTCTTCTACTGAAAGCAAACCTACCTACTCTACTCTAACTGGAAGCAAAGGTGAGCTAAACGAACCCTGCAACTGGTTGTGCAAAATAGCTTCCTTTCTTCAAAATCGCAGCCATGCAAATGATTTGAGCTGAGTATGGCTGATCGATGAGTGGAAAATCAACAAGAAGCTGGTCTTCTACCCAAATTAGCAAGGTGTCAACTAAAAAAAATCCAATACCTCTTTAGTTGCTCGCATTTGATCGAGAGGTATGACAAATTGATCCTCGAACTTTCAGAGCTCATCCTCATGCTTAAAGCAAGCATGACTAGTCAGGGGCTTCTCCTTTGGCTCCAATGAAGCCAAATACCTGATTGGGCAAGGTCTGATCCATTGAGTATGCCCATAATTCTGATTTTCAACTCCAAGAATGGAGTTCTCTTGTAGACCTTGAATGGATGGTGTGGAAGCAATGGTAGAACCCTTCTGCCTTTCTCTTCCTCCAATGAAGGACATGAAAGATTAAAATCTTCCAATCTTGGTTCCAAAGAGCTTCTATAAGATGCAGGCTGCTGCAAATGAATACTCTCCTCCATGACAAGAGGCTCTGTGTTTGGAAGATGGATGATGAAAGAGAGAATGGTGGAAACTCAACCGGTTCTTCTTCATCAAAACAAATCCTCCAAATCGATAGTAAACTACCTCATTGCTGTCCCGCAAATGTTCAACCTCTCCCATGGCATTCTCTTTGATCTCGCAACTTGATCACCATGGTTTCTTTCATCCTCCAAAGATTGAGTTTGAGGGATCAAACTCTTCTTCAAGACTAGAACTTGAGAGAGATGAAGTAGAGAGAAGAACTCAAGGTTCTTCTATAACCTACTTTGGCTCAAAGCCTTTGATCTGCACTTTTCTCCCACACAATGGAATGTGCTCCTCTTCTTTGGATTTGGAGCAGCTTCTCCTTCCTCTTGCTGTCCCTCATGACTGATTTTTGCAATTTGAATTGATCAGCATTTCCTTCAAATAGGGTGCCAACATGGACACTATATTCTCGAACAAATTGATTGCTGATCTCGCAACTCCTTTTGCTCTTCTTCTCGCTGCAACAAAATCAGTCCTACCACCATTTGTTCTTTAACTCCAACCTCTTCTAAGGTTTCATCAAGAAAGGGATCTTCTTCATCCCAAATTTAAGAGCCCAACTCTTCAAAATTTGAATTTCTTCATCCTTGTTTGGCTTCTTTTTTGTCCTTCATGACTGATTTTTGCAATTTTTTGTGGTGGTGGAGGAGGTAAAACCTCTTGTTTCTTTGGAGGAGAGGGTGTTTCATTTAGCTCTTGTGGAGGGGATGACTGTTTGGAAGGGAAAAGGACAGAAGAATTGAGATGAGGTGGAAGACTAGGGGTGGAGAAATGGATTCAACACTTGGGACAACAGATGGAGAGTTTAAAACTTGACACTGCTGAGATAAAACAGATTGGGAAAGAGGAAAAGAAAAGGCATGAGATGGTGTGCTTACCCATTGACAAGGTTGCTGAATACTCCTCTCATACACCTCTATTCCTTCAATCCACTTTGCAAGCAATGGCAGCATTGCAATCATGAAGTCAAGCTTCTCTCGAGGGTCAGAATGCCTGGGAAAGGTCCCACCCATGGACAAAGGTGCTCCACAACCGATTCCAAATGCTTTCATTTGTGCTTGAGCCCTGATCGCACCATGTTTACCTCCATCTTTTGGATTTTCTCCAATGACCAGCATCTTGCATCTGATTGTCTTCATTGTATGCACACCCTTGCTCTTGAAAGCTCCATAGCCAAACTGATTTTGGCATTGCTGCTCATATGGGTATGTATGCTGATTTTGAATTTGTTCAAAATGCTGATTCGGAGGATTTAAAAACATGTTGAGGTGGGAAACATTGCTGCTATTGTTGTAAATGTGAGTTCCATGATGGAAATGAAGTCATGATTGCACAACTTCATGGAATGGAAAAGAATGAAAGAGATGGAAAGAATAATGGATGGAAATGGATGAAAAACAAGTCTCAACTTCGTAAAATAGGTCATTGATCGATGGAGTCACCATATGTGTTTCGCAAGTGCCTCCAAAGGCTGAAATCTTCACAGAACACACCAACCTACAAAAGATGAAGTGGAAGACTCTAAGGTCCCACCGGCAGTGCCAAAACTATTGTTGCAAATCAGCAGCACCCCGATGCAAATCAGGTTTCTAAATTGATGTTTTAGGCATCCAAAGCAGTGATTGCACAACATCAAAACCTCTCTCCAAGTGTGGGACTTGTAAAATGAGAGAGGAATCTCCAGATTAGAGGCTGGTTCCTCAAACTCCTCTCGATTAGATCTATTATTTACACAACCGCAGAGGTTCGATCCTAATTTTATCCTAATTCCAAGGAGACAGGATAAGAGATGCAAAAATTGAAACTAAACTAATAAGGGTGATACACCAAAGGAGTGGTGAACATTTTTTTCATGCAAATAGACACAAATCAGAAATTGCAACATAAAACATCATGCACAAAGTTGATAAGTCTGTAATCAAAGGTTTGAAATGAAACAAACAACACATACAAAGGACTCAAAGCATTCACAGAGCCTCAGATTGTGATTTTCAACATCAAAATCCTTGCATTCCAACACCAAAGAGGTAGAAAAACTATTACAATCCCTAGAAAAGGTCTGATCCTTCCAAAATCACTTGTTGAAGGTGAAAAAGAAGCTTGCATGTGCAAAAAGTGTTCCCTTTTGAAAAATGAGCCAAATCTGCTTTTACAAAGGTAATGGGTCGAGCCCAGAGAGAGAGAAATGTGAAAAACATGGGAGCCATTCCCTATTGACCAAAATGCATTAAAAAAAGCATGGAGGTCCTTACAAACCCATGCCCTGACATTTTTGACCATGCTGGAGAAGAATGCGACCCATTTTGCATTAAAATTGGTTGTTGAAACGTCATTTCATCCCATGGGCACGTACTTAAAGCATTTTTTGATTTTCTCCTCCAAACTAAACCAAAATTCAAAATTGACCATGGAATCTTGTAGATAATTTCACCATATTTCCATTGATATAAAGAACGTGAAAATCCGAGCTCTGATCGAAAGTTATGGCGATTTGAAGTTTTAGGGCAAAAACAGCCAAAATCGGATCCAAAAAGTTTGAATTTTTACCCGTTTGGTCTTTGGAACATTTTTCAAATTTTCCCCACACTCCACCACTCAGACATGGCACATTCTGATTGGCGCGGGCCTTCCCGACCATTTTTTCCTTCGGGTCGCTTGGTGTTTTTTCGCCCTTGACACGTGGCAACCCCGATTGGTCATGGGCCTTCTAGGGAAAAATTTCCCACCAAAACTCCGCTGAGCCATAACTTGAAAAATACATGGAGTTAGGAGGAAAACTTTACCTTTCTCGAAAGCCGAGAAAGAGCTCTATCCAATGGTGCCATTTCTAAAGGTTTTGAGTGCCTAAAAAGTAAAAATTTATGACTGAGGCACAAGAGAGGGAAGAATGAAAGAATGAAAAAAAATGAGTTAGGGCACATTTTAGATAACAATTTTGGTGACTTTAGCGCAGGGGTCATCTCCTGCCGCTGATGAAGTTACCATTGCCTTTTAGCAATCCATTGGGTATGGAGTCATAAGAAATAACCTGAAACCAACCTGATATCTTGAAAACTTCCCTCTGAGCCACTTGAAACCCATTGAACTTAGAGTTGTTCTCACCAAAATGCCACTTAAAACAGCTGTGCAAGAGCAAAACCAGCAGCACCAAAACTATTTACAAAACTAAAAATCATACATGCTCCAAATGGAACATGCAGAGTGTGCACAAGCACTTCTTTTACTGAAAGCAAACCTACCTACTCTATTCTAACTAGAAGCAAAGGTAAGCTAAACAAACCCTGCAACTAGTTGTGCAAAATAGCTTCCTTTCTTCAAAATTGGCAACCATGCAACTGATTTGGCATTGAACATGGCTGATTGGATGAATGGAAAATCAACAAGAAGCTGGTCTTCCACCCAAATCATCAAGGTATCAGGTGAAGGAAAATTCAATACCTCTTTTAGTTGTTCTCGCATTTGATCGAGAGGTATGACAGCTGATCCTTGGTTCTTTAGAGCTCATCCTCATGCTTAGGAGCAAGCATGACTGGTCATGACTTCTCCTTTGGTTCCAATGAAGCCAAATACCTTATTGGGCAAGGTATGGTCCTTTGAGTATACCCATTGCTCTGATTTTCAACTCCAAGAATGGAGTTCTCTTGTAAACCTTTTTGAATGGATGGTGCAAGCAAAGGTAGAACCTTTTTTGCCCTTTCTCTTCCTCCAATGAAGGACATGAAAGATTAAAATCTTCCAATCTTGGTTCCAAAGAGCTGCTATAAGATGCAAAGCTGCTGCAAATGGGTGCTCTCCTTCATGATGAGAGGCTCAGTGTGTTTGGAACGTGGATGATGAAAGAGAGAATGGTAGGAACTCAACCGGTTCTTCTTCATCAAAACATTCCTCCAAATCTGACGAGATAAACTACCTCATTGTTGTCCCGCGCAAATGCTCAACTTCCTCCACGGTATCCTCTTGATCTCAGAATTTGATCATCATGGTTTTTTTCATCCTCCAACATTGAGTTTGAGAGATCAAACTCTTCTTTAAACTAGAACTCGAGAGAGATGAAGTAGAAAGAAGAATCAAGGTTCTCTTGAGCCTTGCTTTGTGCTCAAAGCCCTTGATCTGTAATTTTCTCCTCCACAACTAGAATGTGCTCCTCTTCTTTTGGATTTGGAGCAGCTTCTCCTCTTCTACTACTTGAAGACAATCTTGTTCTTGATAGAACTCTTCCTCTAAAGACGAAGTTCGTTAAGTCAAACTCTTCGATCTGCTGCTCTAGAGGACAAGTTGGGACTGTAGGATCTTCTTCAGAGCTTTCTTCCTCCATGGCTGATTGTGCAACTTGAATTGAATCAACATTCTCTTCAAATAGAATGCTAACATGGACACTACTTTCTGAGCAAACTGATTGCTGATCTGCTTCTTCTTTTTGCTCTTCTCCTCATCGCAAAGAAATTCAGTCCTAACCACCACTTGTTTTCCAACTCCAACCTCTTCTAAAGGCTTAACCATCAAGGGGATCTTTTTCATCCCAAATTTAAGAGCCCAACTCTTGAGACTTCAAATTTCTTCATCCTTGTTTGGCTTTTCTTTTTGTTGTTGTTTTCCTTGACTAGAATTCTGATTTTTATCCTCCCAACATGGATTTGGGAATGCAAGAGGAGAAGTGGATTGTAACTCAATTGATTTTGCAATTTTTCGTGGTGGTGGAGGAGGTAGAAACTCTTGTTTCTTTGGAGGAGAGGGTATTTTTGTTAGCTTTTGTGGAGGGGATGACTGTTTGGAAGGAAAGGGGAAGGAAGAATTGAGATGTGGTGGAAGACTAGGGAATGGAGAAATGGAATTAACTCCTGGGGCAGCATTGACTGGATTTAGAATTTGAAATTCCAAATGAGATGATGCTACTTGAGTAATGGGAAGAGAAAAACTAGATGATGGTGTAGAACTTACCCATTGACAAGGTTGTTCAACACCAAGTGTATAGGCCTCTATTTCTACTGTCCATTGTGCAAGTTGGGGCAGCATCTTCATCATGAAGTCCAGCTTCTCCTGAGGGCTGAAGTGTCTTGGAAAAGGGCCTCCCCATGGACAAGGAGTCCTGCAACCAATTCTGAAAGCTTTCATTTGAGCTGTTGCTCTTGATTGCACCATCTTCACCTCCATCTTTTGGATTTGTTCCAAAGAGATCTGCATTTTCTTCTTGATCGCCTCACAACCAAGATACCCTTGTGCTTGACATGCTTCATATCCAAACCGACTTCGCACTTGCTCATATGGGTAGACATGCTGATTTTGAATTTGATCAAAATGCTGATTTGGAGGATTTGTAAAACATGTTGGAGGTGTGATATACTACTGTTGTAAATGTGAATTCCATGATGGAAATGAAGTCATGATTGCACAACTTCATGGAATGGAAAAGAATGAAAATGATGGAAAGAAGAATGGATGGAAATGAATGGAAAATAGGTCTGCAACTTAGAGAATGAGTTGTTTACCAGATGGAGTCACCAGATGTGCTTTTGAAAGTGCCTCCAAAAGGCTGAATCTTTAACAGGAACACACCAACCTATCAAAGATAAAGTGAAAGACCTCTAAGGTCCCACCGGGTGTGCCAAAACTATTGTTGCAAATCAGCAACACCCCTGGATGCAAATCAGGTTTCTAAGTTGATGTTTCAGGCATCCAATGTGATTGCACAACATTGAAACCTCTCTCCAAGTGTGGGACTTGTAAAATGAGAGAGGAATCTCCAGATTAGAGGTTGGTTCCTCAAACTCCTCTGATCAGATCTGTTATTTACACAATTGCAGAGGTTTGAATCCTAATCCTACTCTAAATTCCAAGGAGACAGAGATAGAAAGTGCAAAAATTGAAACTAAACTAATAGGTGATACACCAAAGGAGTGGTGAACACTTTTTTCATGAAAATTGACACAATTTCATAAAATGCAACATGAAACATCATACACAAAGTTGATAAGATGTAATTAGAGGTCTGAAATGAAGCAAGACAATACAAACAAAGGATCGAAAATTGATCACAGAGTCTCGCAGATATCATTTTTCATCAAAAACTTGCATTTGCAACATCAAAGAGGCAAAAATAAAAGTTGTTACAATCATGAAGAAGGTCCGATACTTGCAAAAATCACTTGTCAAGGTGAAAGAAGAAGTTGCATATCCAAAAAAATGTTCAACCCTTTGAAAAATGAGCCAAATCTGGCTTTTACAGTGCAAGGGACGAGCCCAGAGAGAGAAACGCGGGAAAACGTGGAAGGGATTCAACCATTGACCAAAATGCCATCAAAACAAGCATGGGTGACCTGACAAATGCACTCCATTCCCTGACATTTTTAACCATGCTGGGAGAGAATGCGAGCCATTCTTCATTAAAATCGGTGGTTGAAACGTCATTTCTGCTCATGACCACGTGCCAGAAGTGTTTTTTTTGATTTTATCTCTCCAAACTCCACCAAAATGCAAAATTGACCCTGAATCTTGTAGAGAATTTCACCATCTTTCCATTGATATAAAGAACGTGAAAACCGAGCTCTGGATCGAAAGATATGGCGATTTGAAGTTTTAGGGCAAAACAAGGCCAAATCGGGTCGCTTTGATATTTTTGGCCTGGACACGTGGCGAGTTCCATGTGGCGATTGGTCATGGCCTTCTAGGGGAAAATTTCCCACAAAAACTCCACCAAGCCATAACTTGAAAAATACATGGAGTTAGGAGGAAAACTTTACCTTTCTGGAAAGCTGAGAAAGAGCTCTATCCAATGGTGCCATTTCCAGAAGGTTTTGAGTGCCTAAAAAGCAAAATTTTGTGACTGAGGCACAAGAGAGGGAAGAATGAGAGGAGTTAGCCACAAAATGAGCAGGGGGCACATTTTGGATAACAATTTTGGTGACTCAGAGGGGTCATCTGCCTGCTGGATGAAGTTACCAGTTGCCTTTTAGCAATCCATTGGGTATGGAGTCATAAGAAATAACCTGAAACCAACCTGATATCTTGAAAACTTCCCTCTGAGCCACTTGAAACCCATTGAACTTAGAGTTGTTCTCACCAAAATGCCACTTAAAACAATCTGTGCAAGAGCAAAACCAGCAGCACCAAAACTATTTACAAAACTAAAAATCATACATGCTCCAAATGGAACATGCAGAGTGTGCACAAGCACTTCTTTTACTGAAAGCAAACCTACCTACTCTATTCTAACTAGAAGCAAAGGTAAGCTAAACAAACCCTGCAACTGGTTGTGCAAAATAGCTTCCTTTCTTCAAAATTGGCAACCATGCAACTGATTTGGCATTGAACATGGCTGATCGATGAATGGAAAATCAACAAGAAGCTGGTCTTCCACCCAAATCATCAAGGTATCGTGTGAAGGCAAATTCAATACCTCTTTTAGTTGTTCTCGCATTTGATTGAGAGGTATGACAACCGATCCTTGGTTCTTCAGAGCTCATCCTCATGCTTAGGAGCAAGCATGACTGGTTGTGACTTCTCCTTTGGTTCCAATGAAGCCAATACCTTATCGGGCAAGGTATGGTCCTTTGAGTATACCCATAGCTCCTGATTTTCAACTCCAAGAATGGAGTTCTCTTGTAAACCTTTTGAATGGATGGTGCGTGTAAGCAAAGGTAGAACCTTTTTTCCCTTTCTCTTCCTCCAATGAAGGACATGAAAGATTAAAATCTTCCAATCTTGGTTCCAAAGAGCTGCTATAAGATGCAGGCTGCTGCAAATGGGTGCTCTCCTTCATGACAATAGGCTCAGGTGTTTGGAACGTGGATGATGAAAGAGAGAATGGTGGAACTCAACCGGTTCTTCTTCATCAAAACAATCCTCCAAATCTGACAGATAAACTACCTCATTGTTGTCCTGCTGCAAATGCTCAACTTCCTCCATGGTATCCTCTTGATCTGTAACTTGATCATCATGGTTTCTTTCATCCTCCAACATTGAGTTTGAGAGATCAAACTCTTCTTTAGCACTAGAACTCGAGAGAGATGAAGTAGAAAGAAGAATCAAGGTTCTCTCAGAGCCTCGCTTTGCTCAAAGCCCTTGGATCTGTAATTTTCTCCTCCACAACTAGAATGTGCTCTCTTTTTGATTTGGAGCAGCTTCTCCTCTCTCTACTACTTGAAGACAATCTTGTTCTTGATAGAACTCTTCCTCTAAGACGAAGTTCGTTAAGTCAAACTCTTCGATCTCGCTTTTCTAGAGGACAAGTTGGGACTGTAGGATCTTCTTCAGAGCTTTCTTCCTCCATGGCTGATTGTGCAACTTGAATTGAATCAGCATTCTCTTCAAATAGAATGCTAACATGGACACTACTTTCTGAGCAAACTGATTGCTGATCTTCTTCTTCTTTTTTGCTCTTCTCTCCTCGCCGCAGCAAATTCAGTCCTAACCACCACTTGTTTTCCAACTCCAACCTCTTCTAAAGGCTTAACCATCAAGGGGATCTTTGTCATCCCAAATTTAAGAGCCCAACTCTTGAGACTTCGAATTTCTTCATCCTTGTTTGGATTTTCTTTTTGCTGTTGTTTTCCTTGACTAGAATTCTGATTTTTATCCTCCCAACATGGATTTGGGAATGCAAGAGGAGAAGTGGATTGTAACTCAATTGATTTTGCAATTTTTGTGGTGGTGGAGGAGGTAGAAACTCTTGTTTCTTTAGAGGAGAGGGTATTTTTGTTAGCTTTTGTGGAGGGGATGACTGTTTGGAAGGAAAGGGGAAGGAAGAATTGAGATGTGGTGGAAGACTAGGGAATGGAGAAATGGAATTAACTCCTGGGCAACATTGATCGGATTTAGAATTTGAAATTCCAAATGAGATGATGCTACTTGAGTAATGGGAAGAGAAAACCAGATGATGGTGTAGAACTTACCCATTGACAAGGTTGTTCAACACCAAGTGTATAGGCCTCTATTTCGTTGTCCATTGTGCAAGTTGGGGCAACATCTTCATCATGAAGTCCAGCTTTCTCCGAGGGCTGAAGTGTCTTGAAAAGGGCCTCCCATGGACAAGGAGTCCTACAACCAATTCTAAAGCTTTCATTTGAGTTGTTGCTCTGATTGCACCATCTTCGCCTCCATCTTTTGGATTTGTTCCAAAAGATCTGCATTTTCTTCTTGATTGCCCTCACAACCAAAGATACCCTTGTGCTTGACATGCTTCATATCCAAACTAACTTTGCACTCGCTGCTCATATGGGTAGACATGCTGATTTTGAATTTGATCAAAATGCTGATTTGGAGGATTTGTAAAACATGTTGAGGTGTGATATACTGCTGTTGTAAATGTGAATTCCATGATGGAAATGAAGTCATGATTGCACAACTTCATGGAATGGAAAAGAATGAAAATGATGGAAAGAAGAATGGATGGAAATGAATGGAAAATAGGTCTGCAACTTAGAGAATGAGTTATTTACCGATGGAGTCGCCAGATGTGCTTTTGAAAGTGCCTCCAAAAGGTCAATCTTTAACAGAACACACCAACCACAAAGATAAAGTGAAAGACCTCTAAGGTCCCACCGGGGTGTGCCAAAATCATGTTGTTGCAAATCAAGTAGCACCCCGGATGCAAATCAGGTTTCTAAGTTGATGTTTCTAGCATCCAAAGTGATTGCACAACATCAAAACCTCTCTCCAAGTGTGGGACTTGTAAAATGAGAGAGGAATCTCCAGATTAGAGGCTGGTTCCTCAAACTCCTCCGATCAGATCTCTCATTTTGCACAATCACAGAGGTTTGAATCCTAATCCTACTCTAAATTCCAAGGAGACAGAGATAGAAAGTGCAAAAATTGAAACTAAACTAATAGCTGATACACCAAAGGAGTGGTGAACACTTCTTGTTCATGCAAATTGACACAATTTCATAAAAACATAAATGCAACATGAAACATCATACACAAGGCTGATAAGATGTAATTAGAGGTCTGAAATGAAGCAAGACAATACAAACAAAGGACTAAAATTGATCACAGAGTTCAGACTATCATTTTTCATCACAAAATCCTTGCATTTGCAACATCAAAGAGGTAGAAACCTATTACAATCATGAAGAAGGTCCGATACTTGCAAAAATCACTTGTCAAGGTGAAAGAAGAAGGAAGTCATCCAAAAAAATGTTCAACCCTTTGAAAAATGAGCCAAATCTGGCTTTTACAGTGCAAGGGACGAGCCCAGAGAGAGAAACACGGGAAAACATGGAAGGGATTCAACCATTGACCAAAATGCCATCAAAACAACATGGGCAACCTGACAGACCCATTCCCTAACATTTTTAACCATGCTGGGAGAGAATGCGAGCCATTCTTCATTAAAATCGGTGGTTGAAACGTCATTTCTATTCATGACCACGTGCTAGAAGTGTTTTTTGATTTTCTCTCTCTAAACTCCACCAAAATGCAAAATTGACCCCATAATCTTATAAAGAATTTCACCAGCTTTCCATTGATATAAAGAACATGAAAAACCAAGCTTTGGATCGAAAGATATGGTGATTTGAAGTTTTAGGGCAAAACAGGGCCAAATCGGGTCGCTTTGATATTTTTGGCTTTGACACATGGTGAGTTCTCGATTGGTCATGGCCTTCTAGGGAAAATTTCCCACAAAAAATCAATCACAGCCATAACTTGAAAAATACATGGAGTTAGGAGGAAAACTTTACCTTCTCGAAAGCCGAGAAAGAGCTCTATCCAATGGTACCATTTCCAAGGTTTTGAGTGCTTGAAAAGCAAAATTTTGTGAAGGCACAAGAGAGGGAAGAATGAGAGGAGTCACCACAAAATGAGTAGGGGCACATTTTGGATAACAAAACTTATTATCCAAATTATGTAAACTTGATGATTTAATTCGGGAGGGCATTGTAATATGTCAAACATTGTGTCATCATGAGGCCCCACCTTCACGAAGAATGAGAGGAGTCATCTTCTAGCTTAATACGCATCTCCTCCTTCATACCAAAGGGTTGTATATTCACTTCTTGGTTCCTTTCTTAATATTTGGACTAATCAGTCCATTATCGATAAACTTAATAAGTTTAACCTATTAAACTTAACCAAGTTTTCTACAATCAGTAAACAAATTCAGAATTCCATCTTATTAGACATCATTTAAACAAGGTCTAATTCTAAATGAATTTATTCATTTATCCTCCTTAACCTTACTTAGTTAAGGTATGTTAACAATAGATATGATTTCCCATATCTTTATTTTCTCGAATTTAAACATTCGAGGCTATTAACGAGTCCAATACAAGGTTCGGCTGCCCCTAAGTTATTTGATATCCCTTAGCTTTCAAACTAATCCCGAATACCTTCTAATTACGATTTCGTGTTTATCTAAATATTTTTAATGTCAATTCAAAATTCATCTTAACCCAAGTATAACTAATTGCACATTTCAACATAAAAGTTGCATTCAGTAAAGAATATATGTTATTTCCATTTAAATTCATCCATTAACATTTGAATAATTCCAAGTCAAGGAATAATGTTATATTCTCAAACTTATTCAACAATATCAAACTCGATACGCTTATTGAAAATATCACACTTTTACTTGTATTCATCCATCATATTTACAATCTATACATTTGCTAGTCCAAACGACCGACTTTGTTTATATCAAACAACATTACAACTCATAAAGATAGAAGAATGTAACTTCTTCCTTTCTCATTTTCTCATGGAGGAGTAATAGCTATCAATACAATCCATCTTCGCTTAATCAAAGAAGTATCGAAAAACAACCATGTCTTCATTTATACTCAACTTTCATCTACAAAATTACTTGCACGGGTCAGTTCATTGGTCGAGCATATTAAGCACATGTCTTTAAAATGAGGTGCTTTTAATTAACTGTCTCAATAAAAGAACCCTCGCTTTTAAAATGTTAATATGAACATCATTCAAGAATTAAATACCAAAGAGGATGAACAACATATCAAATCAATCATCCAATAACCCTCCTAATCGACACAAAGGATTACCCCTCTTTCCCAAATAATTATTACAAGAAGTAATTTCCTTCAACAGAGTTCAGATTACAAACATCTGTAAGAACTAAAAACACAACTATGCAACTACTGTTCTAACATAAATGCTATCAATTCCATTCTCTTACAATAGTTGTGAATTGAAAAGATAGATCTTAACTAAAATCTAAACCGAATTATTGTCCCTTCCTTCATACAAATCATCTAATTTCAAGCAATCAAATGTCAAGAGAACAAGCAAACAACAATTAGATACAAATGCTTAACCCAAGTAGTATGAAATTGCTCCATAACAATTATAGATTTCAACTCGTATGAGAGAAAAATGATCATTAATTCAAATTATCCATTCACACTCTCTTTCTTTTCCTCATAGTTGTACTTTCAGAAGTTTTTAATCCAAACGTGATATCAATCAATGATAACAATGGTCAAGAGAAATAAATGAAAATTAATAATTGAATATAAGGGAGCAAGATCATATCACCTCTTCTTACTTTGTCTATCCAAATACCTCTTATTTAGAGCAGACATATTCCAATAGTATAATTCATTCAGAGTAGTATATTCAGTAATTGAAAACTACTATTACCTTTCCAAAAAGTTGACCAGAGTTCATTGCAACTGGTCTATAAACATTAGTACCAAAAGGACCTATAACGCAATCATTTCCTTTTAAACATTTCACTCTACGACATTCACGTCTTTATAACATGCAAGAGTGTACAACCACTATAACCAGTCACACTTTCATCCTAATAATGAGAGTTTTCACTTTCCAACAACAAAGAATAATTCCATTCATATTCTGTTCTTAATGAAAACGATGAAAGGTCCACAATCCTTATATATATATATATATATATATATATATATATCCTTGAGTTCAACAAGACACAATATAATTTGCATGCTCTACTCGATATTATATAGACTGATTTTTTTTCCTCGTCGATTAAAACTTCCTTCCAAACAGTCCTATATGAATACCATGAACCAACAGGCAAAATACCATATCAAATTAGTACAACAAAGTAAGATGCTACAATAACCTTACTGTCCCAGGGAACCCGTGTTTTATGCAATGAAAAAAAAACATCAAGGAATTATAACTCACATAATAGTCTATTAATATCACCACAGCTTTGTTTTTCCCAAATGTTTCCACACACTGAACTCAGAAATACAATATTCGCATAACAATGCCTTTATCAATGCAAACCCGCATAGGGTAATAGATGCGCAAGCAAGGTACAGTCAAAACAATCTCAACAACAAGCCAAATCTCATTTGTTTCATTCATTTGCACAGAAACACTAAGCCATGTTCGTTTTCATGATGACAGTTCAAACTAGAAGATCAAACCACATCCAAAATGCACAATAAAATCCTCTTTCCCATTACCTTCATATTTTGAAGCAGCAAAGAGAAAACATAATTCATTAATGATTTCAATAAGAAGAACAATCATTTTCTTCAAACACCCAAGAATACCCAAGTCGTGTTCATTCTTTTAAGGACAGTTCAACCAGACATACAAATCATCTCATCTTTTCATTTTCACAAGAATGCTCAGAACTCAGAAGTGATATTCATTTAGCTAATGTATTTATTAGCACAACCCCAAATGGTAATAAAGCGAATACCCAACACTGCCAAAATGAACCACACAACAAGGACAGTGTATTCAACTTAATCATTATGCAAAGAATGCTCAAGCTGCGTACAACAAAAGAAAATGACTCAACTCGAAATCATCTCAACGTAACAGCCAAATCAAATAACTAAAACCCCATCATAAGGGCAGGGTTGTTTTAATGAGACTATTAAGAAAAAGCAAGTGGTTTAAGGAGAAGGGCTTAACATGCCTCGTTAATTTTTCTTGTGGCTCAAAGAAAACCACGCCAATCGGAGTTGTTTCTCTCACGACATCCTCGGCCAGATTTCCAACTAGTCACTAACTTCCACAGTTCAAGAATAGCCTTTGTTTTTCCAAAGAATAGAGATAATAATCAAAACACACTGGTTCGACAGAACCATGGAGAAACAAAATGCAGACAAAGTAAAATCCAAATGCACACAACAACAAACAATTTTCCTTTTTCCAAGGCTGAGCTGGTCGCTAAGACCAAGATAATTAATGTATTGAATGCACCGCCTTTCCTCATTTCTCACGCCACCACCGACTCGGGTTGGTGAGTTTCCAAATTTCAAATTTGCATATGAATTCCATTTAGTTTCTAAGCTAGTTGGACGCTCCAACTTTTCTTTTGTTCCCGCCAAACTTGGCGCCGTACATATAAGGACTTCATTTATCGTCCCATAATATTTCCTACCTTATCCCCTTATCCTTTCCATCCACATGGGTCTATGCGTCCCCTTCCTTAGGTTAGGATTAGTTTAGGATTTTAATATAGTCCATATCTAGGTCATTTTCCTAGTTCATAGGTTAATGGAATTTATATCTATTTTCTCCCTTATGAAATCTAAAATCCATATAGGATAGTAGTTAGGTATAAGATAAAACTTAGGGGTAGGTCAGGGTTTAATCCCTAATATTTAATTAACTAGTTTCCATATCAAGTCTTTCCGCCTGATAGTCCTATTCAACATTAAGCAGACATTTCGTCCCTAAGTTCCACATACTTATGCCACTTGCATCCAGTGCCCTTATCGTCTTACACTTGCCTAGCATTACAACAAAGGTGTGGTTCGAGAATTGAACATTTTTCATTGGCATCTACGTATCGGATATTCATACCGAAATCGGTGTTGCAACATTTATATCAACCTTTAGTCTGGTTTAAAAGTAAATCGACAAAGCGATCATAAGAAGGCCATAGCATACCTTGGATCAATGGAATTGATTCAAGGTGTGCTGTCAATCAGCGAATAGAGTTCATCAAGCATATGACAAGTCTGTTGTCTCATTAGCAATCACACAAGCAATAATAACTTCTATCCCAAGTATCAAGTTACAACAAACAAGGGTCCAGATCAACAACACATTCCTCTAAGATCAAAAGATGTGTCTTAACATATTTATCTTCATTTCTGCAGTTACAACATCATGAAAGGTAATTACAATGATAACTTACCAAAATCAAGGCGTTACATTCCTCCCTTCTTAAAGAATCATCGTTCCGATGATCAAATTAACCAATTCAAGGAGTTTCTAGGAAAAATTCAGTTATTGTCCTTCCATTCATAAGTTCATACCAAAAACAGATTCACTCTTTAAAACAGTGTTTTAAGATAACTATAAAATAGACCAATAATTGTCTAAATTTGGTAGAATTATTAGTTTTTTGAATTTCAATTTCGATCAAACAAGTATGGAAAAGTAGATCTCATTTCTTCGAGATTTTCCCAAATTGTACTTTCTTCACTAAACTAATCCCACTTTGGACCTTACATTGATTCACTTCGTGATTTCTTAAGCACAACTCGCGAGTTCCCAGCACTCGAATGGGCTTAATCATGATTATTCCTAGGTCTTCGACCTGCAAGGAATTCTAATTCATCACATGTGATAAATCTGTTACGTATTTCTTAAGCAAAGAAATATGAAAAACATCATGCATTTGTGATAAAGCAAGAGGTAATGCTAGATGATAAGCTGCAGGGTTGATTATTTCAACAATTTCAAAAGGTCCCACGTAACGTGGCGATAACTTGGCAGCCTTGCCAAAATTTATTGAGCTCTTTTTCAGCTTAACCCGAAGAAAGACCTTCTCACCAAGTTTATAATTCCTATCAACCCGCTTTAAGTCTGCATAACTCTTTTGCCTATTGGCAGCCTCCTTTAGATGTTCCCAAATCATTTTGATTTGTTGTTCCATTTCCGTGAGGATTTCTGGCCCAATTACCTCTCTGTCCTCTACGTTGTCCCAGCTAACAAGAGTTCTGCATTTTCTTCCATACAATGCTTCAAAGGGCGCCATTTTTAAAGAGGCGTGGTATGTATTATTGTAGGAAAATTCAACCAGCGGAAGGTATTCCTCCCATTTATACTGCTGGTCCATGCAATACATTCTTAACATGTCCTCTAAAACTTGATTGACTCTCTCGGTCTGTCCATCCGTCTCCAGATGATATGCAGAGCTGAAGTTTAATTTAGTTCCCAAGGCCGCATTAAGCGTTTGCTAAAACCTTGATGTCATCCTCGGATCTCTATCTGATATGATCAATTCAGGTATCCCATGCAATTTGAAAATTTCATGTACAAATCTTCTTGCTAATAATGGTGCATCATCTTTCAAATTACCAATAATGAAGTGTGCCACTTTGGTTAATTTGTCGATGACAACCAGGATGATATCATGCTTATTCCTTGACATAGGCAATCCTTGAACGAAATCCATCGTTATCACTTGCCATTTGTACTGTGGAATGCTGTGGGGATACAATAATCCAACGGGATGCATATGTTCCGCCTTAACACGCTGACATTCCAAGCAGTGTGTTACAAATTCCACCACATCCTTTTTCATTCCCTTCCAAAAGTATTGCTTCTTAAGATCAGCAAGCATTTTTGTAATGCCAGGGTGTCCAGAAAAAGGTGAATTATGAAATTCAGTTAACAATTTCCTTCTTAAATCATTTTCCAAGGGTATATAGACCCTATTTTCGAACCTCAGAATTCCTTCGCTATCAAAGAAAAATCCTTTATACCTCACATCCTTTGGATCTGCAGCAAGTGTTGTTTTAACTTGCTGGAAATAAGGATTTGATTCCAAGGCATCTTTCACCTCATCCTTAAACTGAGTTCTTAACGTTATAAGAGCAGAGATGTGCTTTCTTCAACTCAGAGCATCTACCACTCTATTTTCCTTTCCTTTGATGTAGCTTATATCAAAATCATACTGAGACAGAAATTCTAACCATCTTCACTGTCTTGCATTCAAATTTGGCTGAGTAAAAATATACTTCAACCCCAGATGGTCAGTTTTTAACTCAAAAGGTTTGCCTAAAAGGTAATGCCTCCACATTTGAAGTGCATGTACAATGGCAGCAAGCTCTAGGTCATGTGGAGCATAATTCTGTTCATGTAACTTAAGCTTTCTGCTTTCATAAGCTATGACATGGTCATTCTGTAACAGAATACCTCCAAGGCCTTCTCCCGATGCATCCGTTACAACCATAAAATTTCCATTTGGATCTGGTACAGTTAAAATAGGTGTTGTAGTTAACTGTTCCTTTAAATTTTTAAAGGCAGATTCACATTTTTCAGTCCAGACAAATTTCTTATCCTTCTTTTGCAGTGAAGTGATTGGGGAAGCAATTTTTGAAAAATCCTCAACGAACTTTCTATAATATCCTGCCAAGCCCATGAAGCTTCTTACTTCATGCATGTTCTTAGGTGCAGGACACTCCTCGATTATAGCTGCGATCTTTGAAGGGTCTACAACTATACCGTTTTGCTTATAACGTGTCCCAAATAATGCACCTCTGCATCATAAAAGGAACATTTAGACAGGTTTTCCATATAACTTCCTCTTTCTTAAAACTTCCAGCACTACCCTTAAATGTTCTTGGTGCTCTTCGACATTTTTAGAGTATATAAGAATGTCGTCTAAAATACAAGCACAAACTTGTCTAGGTATTCTTGAAAAATATTGTTCATTAGATTCATGAAGGCGGCAGTGCATTTTCAACCCAAAAGGTAACACCGTGAATTCATAATGCCCGTACCTTGTTCTAAAAGTTGTTTTATGAATATCTTCTTCCTTTATTCTCGATGATGATACCTAGATCGAAGATCTATTTTTGAATAGACCGATGCTCCACGCATCCGGTCGAATAGATCATCAATCCTAGGAAGTGGGTATCGATTCTTAATAGTTGCCTTGTTCAACATTCTATAATCAATGCATGACCTCAATGTGCCATCCTTTTTCTTTACAAAATTACCGGTGCTCCCCATGGTGAGATGCTCTCGTCTTACCACCCCTTAGTCAAAAGTTCCCGTAATTGAGCCTTTAGCTCTACCAACTCGAGGGTGGTCATTCTATAAGGTTCCTTAGATATGGTTCATTCCGGCTTGATTTCTATTTCAAATTCAAACTCTCGTTTGGGTGGAAGACACAGTAATTCCTCTAGAAATACATCACCTGAAATCCCTTAATAATGGATATCTTTCCATGAAATCATTATCCTCCTTAGCATTTTCTATCATTTTTACTGCATACAAGTGCAACCTCTATTTTTAGCCCTTTTTAGTTGAATAGTTGTTAGTTTCCTACTGCAACTTCACGCTTTACACCTTGAATGATACTTTTTTTTCTGCAGGTTGTTAAAACAACAAATTTGTTTTTCATAACAATCGACATTTGCCTTATGTTCTCGCCAACTAGATTAACTCTAATAATGATATCATATGATCCTAAAGGAGTGACATATAGGTCAACTTCGGTGGAGAAACTAGGTAAGTCAAGAATTGCCCCAAAAAGGCACATTTCGATTTGTATGGACAACATTATTCCCATAATGCAATGTCCCATGTCTTATCCATTCGTTCAGCCTTTCTTTTTAATTTCATTGCAAGTTTAGTAGAAATAAAGCATTTAGTTGCTCCAAAGTCAAAAAGTATGACTACGAAAAATGTACGAATAACTTACCCGAACTTCTATAGGTGTAACTTGATTTTCAGCTTGTCTGCATTAGCCACCGCAGCGTGTATCCTATGTTGCTGATCGCGATCATCCTTTTCGAGGACAGTGACTCATGTAATGCCTTTCCACAGTTGAAGCATCCTCCAACTAGCCCTTTCCTAGGCTCAAATTTGTTACCACTTTGAAGTTATCATCTTAACCAAAGTATGAACTAATTACACATTTCAACGTAAAAGTTGCATTCGGGTAAAAATAGATGTTATTTCCTTTTAAATTCATCCATTAACATTTGAATAATTCCAAGTCAAGGAATAATGTTATATTCTCAAACTTATTCAACAATATCAAACTGATACGATTATTGAAAATATCACACTTTTACTTGTATTCATCCATCGTGTTTATAATCTATACATTTGCCAGTCAAAAACACTGGACTTTGTTTATATCAAACAACATTACAACTCATAAAGATAGAAGAATGTAACTTCTTCCTTTCTCATTTCCTCGTGGAGGAGTAATAGCTATCAATACAATCCATCTTCAGTTAATCAAAGAAGTATCGGAAAACAACCATGTCTTCATTTATACTCAAGTTTCATCTGAAAATTACTTGCATGAGTCGGTTCATTTCATTGGTGAGCATATTAAGCACTTGTCTTTAAAATGAGGTGCTTTTAATTAACTATCTCAATAAAAGAACCCTACTTTTATGAAACGTTAATATGAACATCATTCAAGAATTAAATACCAAAAGGATGAACAACATATCAACTCAATCATCCAATAACCCTCCTAATCAGACAAAGGATTACTACCCTCTTTCCCAAATAATTATTACAAGAAGTAATTTCCTTCAACAGTTCCAGATTACAAACATCTGTAAGAACTAAAAACACAACTATGCAACTGATTGTTCTAACATAAATGCTATCAATTCCATTCTCTTACAATAGTTGTGAATTCAAAAGATAGATCTTAACTAAAATCTAAACCGAATTATTGTCCCTTCCTTCATACAACTCATCTGATTTCAAGCAATCAAACGCTGAAGAGAACAAGCAAACAACAATTAAATACAAATGCTTAACCCAAGCAGTATGAAATTCGTTCCATAACAATTATAGATTTCCAACTGTATGAGAGAAAAATGATCATTAATTCAAATTATCCATTCACACTCTCTTTCTTTTCCTCATAGTTGTACTAGAAGTTT
>CM031234.1:1035562301-1035662301 GCA_018340775.1 Taxus wallichiana var. yunnanensis
TATCAATGGAAAGCTGGTGAAATTATCTACAAGATTCCAAGGTCATTTTTGCATTTTGATGGATTTTGGAGAGATAAAATCAAAAAATACCTCTGGCACGTGGTCATGGACAGAAATGACGTTTCAACCACCGTTTTTAATGAAGAATGGCTCGCATTCTCTCCCAGCATGGCTAAAAATGTTAGGGGATGGGTCTGTAAGGATGCCCATGCTATTTTGAATGTGTTTTGGTCAATGGTTGAATCCCTTCCACGTTTTCCCATGTTTCTCTCTCCTGGGCTCGTCCCTTGCACTGTAAAAGCCAGATTTGGCTCATTTTCAAAGGGTTGAACATTTTTTGTGTATTGCAGGTCCCCTTTCTCACCTTGGAAGTGATTTTGGTGGAATATCAGACCTTTTCTAAGAGCTGCAACTTTATTTTTCCTCTCAGGTGTTGTAATGCAAGTGATTTTGATGATTAAAATAACAATACAACCTCTGTGATTAGTTTTCATCCTCTGCCTGTGTTGTTTGGTTAATTTATGATCCTTCATTACAATTATCAGTTTGTGCATGAGGTTCTTTGTTGCATTTTTATGGATCATGTCAATCTGCAGAAGTAAAAAATGCTCACCACTCCTTTGGTGCATCACCTATTAGCATTAGTTTTAGCTTTTTTGCATTCTCTATCTCTGTCTCCTTTGGAATTTAGGGTAGGGTTAGGAATATAGACCTCTGCAACTTGTAAGTGATAAATCTGACCAGAGGAACTGAGGAACCAACCTCTAAACTGGAGATTCCTTTCTCATTTTGCAAGTCCCACACTTGGGGAAAGGATTCAATGTTGTGCAATCACACTGGATGCTAGTATGATCAAACTAGAAATCTGATCAACATCCAGGGGGTGCTGCTGATTTGCAACAATAGTTTTGGCACGCCCGGTGGGACCTTAGAGGTCTTCATCTTCATTGCAACAAAATTGATGTGCATTTGTTGCAAGTTTCTTGCTTTAAAAGAGCTATAAATTACACATCTGGCGACTCCAAGGAAGAAGAATCAGCTGGTTTTAGCAGTGCAGACCTGAAAACTCATGAGAAGAATCAACACAAGGTCAAGAGCTGGAGAGGAAGAGGTGTTGTTTGAATATCTGTAGTTATCTCCAAGAATAAGGCAAAGTGGGAGGAGAATCCAAAGGTCTCCATCTCCACCAAACAAAACTCTCTCAACTCCTCCACCTGGTAGGCCTTTCATTCAATCAACAAGGGTTCTAAGGCCAATCAGAATGGCACAAAACAACCCCTATGTCAATTTCACTGGCAAAGCAGCCCACTTGCTCTCAATGCACAAAATCCAATCCCAATTGCAAATATCAAGAACATTCCATACTTCACCGGAGAAAATCAGACCTCACCTAGTGATCATGTTAAGGATATTGCTAACATTTGTGCAATCCATGAGATCAATGAGATGCAAGTTGTCAAAAACCACGCATCTTCATTCAAAGGGAAAGCTTTGCAATGGTTCAGGAGTCTTGCCTCAGGTTCTATTCAAAATTGGAATCAGCTATGTATAGCCCTCCATGAGCAATTTGGGGAAAAGGGAGACAACTTGTCCCTTTTGGAGCAGCTTGACAACTATCAAAAGAGCTCCCAATGAGCAGCTGACTGATTTTAATTTCAGATTTCAAAGGACTTGGGAGAGAATTCCAGTGGCAGTCAGGCCAACAACAGAAGGTGCTTTTCTTTATTACCTTAAAGCTTTAAATTCTGATATTTCTATGTTAATTCAGTCCATGGGAGGCACAACTATCCCCATTGCTTATAGCATTGCCATTAGAGCTGAAAATTGTTTGATTCAAGCTGGCAAGCTGGCTCCTAGGCCTCCAATGCCATTATTTCCAAGTTTAGAGAGCCCAAGTACTAGCCAAGTGCCTAATTTAGCTTCTATTCCCACTCCTAGAAATCAGAATTCAAGTGAAGCTTCCACTTCATCTTCTAGTGCCTCAAATGAACTTCAAGAAGTCATGAAGCAATTGCAAAATCTAGGTAATGAGCTGGTTACACTCAAAAGGCAGCAAGCTCAAGGTTTTAGACCTTCCTTCCAGCCTCAAGCTCAGCCTAACAGCAGCCATATCAACCTCATAGACCACCCAATCCAGCTGCAAATCTAAATCAAGCAAGGCCTCCTGCCAATAGACCATTTCAGCCCTATAATCCCAATGCTACATCTGCATCTAAAGCATTAGTGCCAATACAAAACAATATAGCTCAAGAGTATGATTGGTGTTTCCCATGCAATGAACCTCATAACCAATCCATGTGCTTCAACGGTGCCTTGAATCAAGCATTAATGGTGACAAAAATTGGTGTGGAGGGTGAAGGTAGTCAAGGAAATAACCAGCAACAAGAAACATTCCAAAGAAAGAATCAGCTCCAAATGATACCACACTTGTAAACCGGGCAGTAAGATTTTTGTGGCATGAATCAAACGATTTCCCAAAGTGTCAGCCAACAACACAAGGTCAAAGAGAAGAAATTTGGGTGAAGAACAACCATTGGCCCCAAGTAATTCATGACCTTCTGTCACTCCACAAACTATTGGCAAACAAAATGCAATCCCAAGCACGCAAGGATTGCCTAAAACAGCCCCTAGGCCAACCCAAATGCCAGTTGTTGCTGCCCATGTGCAAGGAATGAATGTGCAGGCCAAGGGACAGCAGAGGGATACTTCATCTCCATTCAATATCATTGATCAGATGAAGAAGACAAATGTAAACATATCAATGTGGGAATCACTATCTATCCTAGGCCAAAGAGATTTGCTACAAGCTGCCATGAAGGACTGGTCAACTTCAAATCAGCAAGTCCAAATGCAAGAGAAGGTGCTCACAAATGCTGCCCAGCATGAGGGGAATCATGGAGGACAGCAAGGTAAAATATTGAAGCCCCCTCCATTCTATGTTTCATTGATCATTGGGAACCAATTAGTACACAATTACATGATTGATTCCGGGGCAAGTAGTTCAGTAATGCCCAAGCAAATAGCTGATCAGTTGGGAATTCAGTATGAAACCATATCCAAAGGGGTGGTACAGTTGGATGGGACAACAGTAATAATAGTCGGGTGATTAAAAACTTGAGTCTTACTTTGCATGCCTGTCCCAACGTGGTTGTTTTGCAAGATGTCTCAGTAATAGACCTTCCACCACTCTTTGCCCTATGTTTGTCAAGGGATTTCACAGCTAAGATTGGAGGTTACTTGTCTGCTGATTGGTCACACATGCTTTTTAGAACAAGATATGGAACCAAAGCCACAATCAGTCTCGAACCTATTGCAAACTTTCACATTGAGCCTTACACTCCAAGTCAGATTAATGCCAATTGTTCAGCGTTTGATCAAGAAGATCATCCAAGCACTGATGAAGCTGACACCAAGGTTGGAAGCATCCCAGATTTAACTCTTGATGAATGGGCAAGCAAGGTGCATGCTTTTGATCCTTATCAAGAAATAGAAGAATCTGAGCTGGGAGTCTATTGCATACATGAAGAAAATCAGCCTATTCCTAGCATCACCAAGCCAAACCACAAAGATGACAATGAGGTATGGCAGTTGTTTTTTGATGGATCAAGGAGTAGACAAGGTGCAGGAGGGGGATCCATGCTGGTTTCACCTCAAGGAGTTAAGTATTATTCAGCTTTTAGATTTCAGTTTGCATGCTCTAATAACACTGCTGAATATGAAGCCTTGGTGCAAGGACTGCATTGGGCAATCAAGAGAGGAATAAAGAACTTGCAAGTCTTTGGTGACAGTGAGTTGATTGTCAACCAAGTCAAGGGGCAACATGCTGTCAAGAATGATCTACTCAAGTGCTACAAGAACAGGGTGTGGGACCTCATTGAAGATTTTGAGGGTTTTGGCATCAAATCCATTCCTAGGAAAGAGAACCAAGCCACTGACAGGCTTGCAGCAGTTGGGGCAGCCTTTGACGTTGTGGAGAGCATTCAAAAAGACAAGGTACAACCAAACATCCATGTGATTGTGAGGCCTTCAGTGCCAGATAACAATGTAAGTTGGCAAGTGTTTGAAAATGATCAACAAATCATCCATTTCTTGCAAGAAGAGGCTGAATTCTCAGCCAAAAATCAGGAAAAGTTAGAGCAGCAGTATGGTGACCAAGTGGTGCAGCTGAGAACCAACAAACTACCAAAGGGACTTATTACTTTGGAGTCCATTTTCAATCCTAATGATCAGTTTAGGAAGGAGAAAGCAAACATCCAAGTGAAGGGAGAAGATTCAATGTCCATCTCAATAGAAAGAGGCAAATCACTCCAAATTGGTAAGATGACAACTGAGCAAGAAAGGTATGAGTTCATACAACTTTGTCAAGAATTCCCGATGTGTTTGCTTGAGCTATGAAGATTTGAAAGGTTTCAATCCCGAGTTAGCTCAACACACCATTGAATTGGATCCAAATACTAAGCCCATCAGGTAGAAACAAAGGCCAGTCAACCCCCACATGGAGCCTCTCATGAGAAAAGAATTGAATAAGTTGATAGAATCAAGAATCATATTCCCTATCAAGCATTCTAGTTGGGTTGCCAACTTGGTTCCAGTCAGAAAGAAGAGTGGGGAAATCAGATTGTGTGTTGACTTCAGAGATTTGAATAGAGCATCTCTCAAGGATCATTATCCACTTCCTTCCATGGAGCAGATTTTACAAGTTGTTGCTGGCTCCGAGAGGTTTTCACTACTTGATGGCTATTCAGGGTATAATCAGATTATGGTGAAGGAAGAAGATCAGTTCAAGACAGCCTTTACAACTAAATGGGGAACTTATGCATACAGGAAAATGCCATTTGGGCTGTCCAACGCTGGAGCTACCTTCCAAAGAGCAATGGACATGGTGTTCAAAGGTTTGATTAACAACATTGTACTGATATATCTTGATGATATCACTGTTTTTTCCAAAAATACAAACCACCTCTTTCATTTGAGACAAGTGTTCCAAAGGTGTAGAAGATTTGGAGTCTCCTTGAATCCTAAAAAGTGTGTTTTTCTAGCCCATGAAGGAAAGCTCCTTGGCCACATTGTCTCCAAAGAAGGATTAGCAATTGATCCGAAAGAGTCAAAGCCATAAGAGCACTACCATTGCCAAGCCACAAGAAGGCCCTTCAAAGTTTCTTGGGAAGAATAAATTTTGTTCGAGGTTTGTCCCAAATTTTGCAGCCCTTGTCAGACCTATCACCAAGATGCTAAAGAAAAGCATGGCTTTCAAATGGACAGCAGAAGGAAAGGAAAGTTTTGAAGCAATCAAAGAAGCCATCTCTCAAGCCCCAACTCTCATCAACCCGGATTTCTCCAAGGATTTCATCCTCTATGCATTTGGAGGTGATGATACTATTTCTACAATTTTGGTACAGCAGAATAAAGACAATGATGAGCAGCCAATTGCTTTCTTCACCAAAGCCCTAGAGGACTATGAGGTGAGATATTCTTTCATTGAGAAGCATGTTCTTGCAGTAATCAGGAGCTTGAAGAAATTCAAGCATCTAGTTTCAAACAATAAGGTCCAATTGCTGGTTTCTCATGCGGGGTTAAAGACTTCCTCCTCAACAAAGACTTGAATGAAAAAAGGGTAGGTTGGATTACTCGTGTCATGGAGTATGACATTGAGATCAAAGTCACCAAGTTGGTAAGAGGAAAAGGATTGTGTGAGCAGCTGATCTTGAGCAAACAAGAGGAATCATGCAACGAGAAGGAGGTTGTTTTGGCGTTGCAAGACAACCATGAGCAAGGAAGCACTCAAGAGGAGAATGATGGTGTCCCCACTCCTTGCTGGACCCAAGGTATAATGCACTTCCTAAGCATAGGTCTATGTCCTCCAGAGATGAACAAGACCCAAAGAAGACACTTCAGGTTGCAAGCTGTCCCATATGCCCTTGTTGATGGTGTTTTATTCAAAAGAGATGTGAATGGAGTACTGCTGAGATGCATTGGTACAAATCAGATTCATAAGGTGCTGGAAGAGTTCCATGGTGGACCAGCTGGTGGCCATTTTGCACCAAGAGTGACAGCTCTAAAGATCATGAGGGCTGGTTATTATTGGCCCAAGATTTTCAATGATTGTTATGCATGGATCAAGAGGTGCAAGAATTGTGCATTTTTCACAGGTAAAGAGAGGCTAGCTGCCCTCCCATTGCATCCAATTTCAGTTGACCAGCCATTCATGCAATGGGGTTTAGACTTCATTGGAGTTATTAATCCCAATTCGAGCCAAGGGCACAAGTGGATTTTAACAGCCACAAATTACTTCACCAAATGGATCAAGCAAAGAGCACTCAAGGAAGCAAATGAATCTAAAGATCCTAGACTTCTATGAGGGAATAGTAACCAGATTTGGCATACCAAATACAATAATATCGATAATGCATCGGCATTCATCGATCCAAGGTGACCGAATGGGCTGTCAAGAACGGGATCTACCTAAGTACTTCATCAAACTATTACCCCCAGGGTAATGGCTAGGCTGAATCTACAAACAAGAACTTGTTGAGGATCATTAGGAGGACTCTTGATGAGAATCGAGGTCTTGGCATACCAAATTGAAATCAGCCTTATGGGCTGATAGGATAACTCCTAAAAGATCTACAGGTAACTCTCCATTCAAGCTTGTTTATGGAAGAGAGGCAATTTTTCCCATATCACTTGAGTTGCCAACATTGGAACTCATGAAACAGTTGGAGTTGTTGGAGTTTGAGCCCATGGAAGTCAGATATGCAGAATTGATGGAGCTCCAAGAAATCAGAAATCAGGCATCCCAAGCAATGGAGAAGGATCAAGCTTTGATAAAGAAGACCTTTGATAGAAAGGCCAAGAAAATCCTTCCAAGTTGGAGATCTAGTGTTAAAATGGGATGCGGATAGAGAAAAACCGGGAAGGCATTCAAAATTTGATGCCATTTGGAGTGGCCCATACATGGTCACAAAGTGTAAGGACAACAATGCTTTCCAGTTGTCTTCATTGGATGGCGAAGAACTGCAGATTCCAGTCAATGGAATCCATCTGAAGCATTGCTACTGAAGGAAATGCTTCACCCTATACATATTAGTTTAGGTTTTTCATTCCTCCAAGTGCTTGTGCACATTGTTTTGTTGTAGATTAGTTTTTCTTTCCCTAAGTGCTTTGGCACAAGCTTGCTGTTCCTGGAGATGTGTTTGCAGGCCTTGCTCCATCAGGTGATATTCCATCTTCCTCCTTGCAGTGTTCTAGTCAGTTGGGGTATCAAACAGAGAATTCAATGACTCCATACCCAATGGATTGCTTCAGGTAACTGGTAACTTCATCCAAAGAGTGATGACCCCTCTGAGTCGCCAAAATTGTTATCCAAAATGTGCCCCTGCTCATTTTTTGTGGCTAACTCCTCTCATTTTTTCCTCTCTTGTGCCTCACCATATATATTTTTCTTTTTTAGCACTCAAAACCTTCTAGAAATGACACCATTGATAGAGCTCTTTCTCACTTTCCGTAAAGGTAAAGTTTTCCTCCTAACTCCATGTATTTTTGGGTTATGGCTCATGCGAGTTTTTTGGAAAAATTTCCCCTGAAAGGCCCGCGGCCAATGAGATGCCACCACGTGGCACCTAGAGTGGTGGAGCGTGGGGAAATTTTGGAAAATTTTCCAAATGACCAAAAAGGTGCAAAAATTTGAATTTTTGCCCGCCAACCCGATTTGGCCCTATTTTGCCCTAAAACTTCAAATGGCCATATCTTTCGATCCAGAGCTCGGTTTTTCACGTTCTTTATATCAATGGAAAGATCTGTGAAATTATCTACAAGATTCTGGGGTCATTTTTGCATTTTGATGGAGTTTGAGAGAGAAAATTGAAAAACCTCCGCACGTGGTCATGGATAGAAATGACGTTTCAACCACCGTTTTTAATGAAGAATGGCTCGCATTCTCTCCCAGCATGGCTAAAAATGTCAGGGGATGGGTCTGTAAGGATGCCCATGCTATTTTGAATGTGTTTTGGTCAATGGTTGAATCCCTTCCATGTTTTCCCACGTTTCTCTCTCCTGGGCTCGTCCCTTGCACTGTAAAAGCCAGATTTGGCTCATTTTCAAAGGGTTGAACATTTTTTGTGTATTGCAGGTCCCCTTTCTCACCTCGAAGTGATTTTGGTGGAATATCGACCTTTTCTAAGAGCTACAACTTTATTTTGCCTCTCGTGTGTCAGAATGCAAGTGATTTTGATGATTAAAATAACAATACAACCTCTGTGATTAGTTTTCATCCTCTGCCTGTGTTGTTTGGTTAATTTATGATCCTTCATTACAATTATCAGTTTGTGCATGAGGTTCTTTGTTGCATTTTTATGGACTGTGTCAATCTACAGAAGTAAAAAATGCTCACCACTCCTTTGGTGCATCACCTATTAGCATTAGTTTTAGCTTTTTTGCATTCTCTATCTCTGTCTCCTTTGGAATTTAGGGTAGGGTTAGGAATATAGACCTCTACAACTTGTAAGTGATAAATATGACTAGAGGAACTGAGGAACCAGCCTCTAAACTGGAGATTCCTTTCTCATTTTGCAAGTCCCACACTTAGAAATCTTTCTTGATCAACATCCAGGTCTAATTTACAACAATAGTACCATCAGTGAGGATTACTGAGGTAGACATTCATAAGACTACTTTTCAGACGAGGTATGGGCACCTTGAGTTCACGCTTGCCTTTTGTTTTGACGAATCTTCGTGTTTATGAGTTTGATGAATGGGATATTCAAGACCTTTTAGATTGCTTCATGCTCATCTTTCTTGATGACATTCTAATTTACTCACATACGTGTGAAGAGCACGAGGCACCTTCGCCAGCTTTCTTTGTCTTCGTGAGCGCACTTTACGGGAACTTCGAGAAGTGTGCTTTCTTTTCACCGAGATTCAATACTTGGGTCATATCATCTCGGGGAAGGTATTGCAATCGATCCTTCCAAGATTAGAGCCATTATGGATTGGCCAAGACCCACTACAAAGGACAGAGGTGCGCAGCTTCATGGGGTTAGCAGGGTATTACAGAGATTTGTGTAGGACTTCTCTCGATAGACACCCCATCACTTCCATTCGCAGGAAAGGGAAGAAGTTTGTTTGGTCGACATGTGTGAGCAGGCCTTCAAGACACCGACCAAATATCTCACTACAACACCCATTCTTGCAAAGTGCCGGATCCATAAGGTGAGTTCTTTATTTGCACGATGCTTCTTTAGGAGGGCTTGAGGTGTGTTGATGCAGATGGCAGGGTCAGAAGCTTTTGAGTCTCTCAAACCCAAGGATCATGAGTTTAATTATCATACCCATGGTCTTGAGCTTGCATGTAGTTGTGCATGCTTTGGTTAGATGGAGACATTTTCTTCTTGGACGGAGATTCACACTTAGGACAAACCATTTGAATCTTCACCACCTCTTCACGCAGCCCAATCTAAACACTCGTCAGAGGTGTTGGATGGAGTTTCTTTGTGAGTATGACATGGAGATAGAGCATGTAAAGGGGAAGGTGAATGTGGTTGTAGACACCCTTAGCAGAGACGGAGGCATTTGAGCATGGCTACTATATTGAGCACTGATTTACGAAGCAGGATTCTTCAAAGCACTTCCTCTTGATGGTTTTTACATTACAGCTCGAGCAAAGATTGAGTCCCAGAGCCCCCTTAAGGGTAAATTTGATGGTTTCTCACTAGAGGAAAATGGTCTTCTCGGCACAAAGGTCGATATATGTTCCCGAGTTGGAGGCTTGAGACAGACATATTGATTGAGGCACATCGTGCACCCTATTCAAGCCCATCCCGGGGTGAAGAAGATGCACGCCACTTTGAGACAGCTTATACCACTAGAGAGGACTTCGCAAGGACGTGGCTCGGTATGTGTCACGCTGTTTAGAGTGCCGTAAAGTGAAGGTCGAGCATCGCATCTAGTGGCCTTCTTTTTCTCATGCTATACCGGAGTGGAAATGGGACACCATTTCCATAGATTTCATTGTTAGGTTACCAATGTTGAGATATCACCATGATGCCATAATGGTTACGGTTGATAAATTGACAAACGTAGCTCACTTTTCTCTCGGTGAAGACCACGTATACAAACTAGTGCAAAGGGCACGGGTCTACTTGGATGAGATTGTTAGGTCGCACGGATTCCACGGAAGATAATTTGTGACCGCGATCTTTATACACTTCACATTTCTGGACTACCATGCGATGTTCTCAAAACGAAGATTAACTTTAGCACAAACTTATCACCCCGAGAAAGATGGACAGACCGAGAGGGTGAACTAGATTCTAGAGGACATGCTCAGGATGTATGTGATGGATCACCAGGCAAGATGGGAGGAGTATTTGTATCTTGTGGAGTTTTCCTACAATAATAGTTTCCAGAGTTCTATAGGCATGGATCCTTTCCAGGCCTTGTATGGTAGGGAGTGTAGGACACCCCTTAGCTGGGACAGATTGGAGGATAGAGTATCCCTAGGACCATCTCTTTTGTAAGACATGGAGCAGCAAGTAGTGTTGATCAGGCAGAGATTACAGGAGGCACAGGATAGACAGAAGAAGTACGCTAATTAGCGTAGGACCGAGCATAATTTTGATGTGGGCATGAAGGTATTCCTTCATGTTAGGCCACATAAGAGCCTGATCCATTATGGAAAAGGTTCTAAGTTAGCTCCTCGGTTTATTGGACCTTTTGAGATCTTGGAGCGTATCAGCCCGTTGGCTTGTTGTCTAGCATTGCCACCGAGCTTGCCTCGCATGCATGATGTGTTCCATGTTTCGTTCTTAGGAGATACATCACAGATCCTTCCCATGTGCCGGATTGGACATCATTGCAGGTGTAGGATCAAGGATAGTTGACGGTTCCGTATCATAGTCGCAGACCCCGGCCTTCGAGGCCATTGCCACCGAGCTTGCTGATATTATTATGTTTTGATGTAGTATGATGTATCGTGGATTATTATGGACACTATTATGTTTTGATTAGTATGATGGTTAGATGTTAGACTATGGATTAATATTGATCTGGATTCAGTTATTATGCTTGAGGATCATTGAGACATTATTATTATTATGTGGATGATGATATACTAGTTGACATGGATAGATTATTGATGTTGATTTTAGACATGTGACATTGATATTATGAATAGCTCTAGTGTAGAGATCTATTGGATGATGATATAGTTACAAATTGAATTTAAATGATAAATGTTAAATTCTTGATATTGTTGTGATTTGGATTTAATAATTATATGTGCTTATATCATTTTGGATGTTCTGATATGGCCACGAGGCCGAAGGAGGTATTTTGCATTTTGCAGGTTAAAATCACAACAATGTCGGGGACTGGAGACTAACCATATTGAATTCAGTGTGAAATCAACAAGGTCACCATGGCAACTGTGTTGATTTGTGTGTTGTGTTGTGTTAGGATTCCATTTTTGTGACCATGGGGCATATGTGTGTGTGGTTATTATGTGTTCCCTTTTTATTTATTGTTGTGTGTATTTTATTTTGTAATGTGCTTTTATTTTAATTATTTAAATATGATAGTATTATGTGGGAGACATATAGTTAAAATTTAATTAAATTAAATGGGATGTGGAATGTGAAATTAAATGTTTTTGCTTTGGTTGAAAATGAAATTTGATATATAGATATTTTTATAACCTTATGGTAATTAAATAAATCTTATGTCAAAAGGCTGTCATAAATAAATGTCATAGAAGTTAATGCATTTTAGAAGAGTGTGTAAGTTACCAAGTATGGGTTGTGTAAGAATTTGTAAGAGGTTGTAAGGCTGATTTTGGAAGGTCAAACACTCCTTCCACTTTGAAATTCGAATTTGGCCTTGAAGGACAAATTTGGAGGCTTGTGGGACAAGTTAAACTTGTCCCACACCTCTCAAAAACCTCCACCAACCATGATTATAATTTTAGAGTCAAAAGCAACTTATTTTATTATGTTTTGACATGATTTTATGAATGAAGTGATTGCACTTGTCTTACAAATTTTAAATGCATTTTCCTTTTGGGTATGGGTTGAGTTTGTGTATGTAAGTAATTTTGTCTTTCACATTTATTATGATGTATTTGCATTTGATGTGAGTTCATTTTGGGATGAGGAAAAATGATGTGGCATCCCACTTGGAATCCACATCATCCTCCTCCATCCTCTCCTTTAAAATTGAATTTCTTCCTCATTTGGAGGTTGTTGAAACTTTTCCATTTGCTTCTTGGGTCAATTTTCTCTTGCATTGGGAGCTTGTCCTTGTGGAAGGAGCTTGGACTGATTTGCATGCTTGCATTGCTGTTTTGGGACTGATTTGTGCAACAAAGAACTACTGTTTTGGAATCAAATCTCCACTATGGAGAGGTAGGCTCTCATTCCTATAATTTATTTTTTCCCCTTTTGCATGAAAATATTGAATGGTATTGTGTTTGCATTCTTTGAGGGATGGGTAGAATGCCTAGGACATGGTGTAAAAAGAGAAGACTATGGGGTTTCAAATGGGGGGCATAAGGGATTTCCATTGGCATTGGTTCTTTATGGAGGGAGTGTTGGTTTGGGATCCACCTAGGAAAGGAAATAGCTTGCATTTCCTACTTTGGGGAGGCATAAGGGATAAATTTGGGGGGCGAGGTGGCATAAGGAGGGGTTAGGAGATATAAGGTTTATGGGATTTGATTGTGTTTATGGTGGTTTTATTTTTGGTGGATGCCCAATTCCAACATGGGAGGCATAAGGAGACCCCCATAGATCTTTCTCTTGTTGGCTTGCTTGCTTGGAGAAGGAGCCTTTGTTTGATTGGAATTGCTTGTTGTAGTTGAGAACTACACCTCATTGTTGTGTTTCTTTATAATTGTGAAAATATATGCTTGTATGTGGAGAAGCCTTGTTGCTATGTGTTGATGTTCATGCTCCATTTCAATATGGTTGGGGCTCGGGGCCAATGGGGAAAGATGGCTTCTCTTTTCCCATTGGATGTCTTGGTTGGGTGGAGAGCGTTGCCTTTCCCCCTTCCTTGTTGTGATCAAAAGATGAAAGAAGAAGAAAACAACATGTTGCTGATTTGGAGAAAGAAGAAAACAGTTTTGATCATTTCTTTTTCTTGAGAAAATTGAATGTAACCCTTCCCACTTAGAGTGGATGAATGTAATTGATGTTGAAATGTGAGATGTTACCTTGTAATTGGAAGTTGTAATTGAATTGAGAAATGTATTCTCTGTTTTACCTTGGGAAGATAATGTAATTGATATCCATACTTGTAATTTTGAAATTTGAAATCAAATCAAATTGGAAAGGAGTTCGGTTGTAAAGCTATTTGACCTCTCAATAAAGGATGGCATTGATTCTTTTAATTCTATTGGAATGTGCATACTGGATTGTATTGAATGTTTTGAATTACATTTGCTATTTGAAATGGTATCCCTGTTGAAAAAGAAAATGCGTGAAGAATAAAAGACAACATTTTGTTTCCTTGTTTTATTGTCAAATTTAGATATCAAAATGGTGCCATGTACTTTGAGTAATAAATTAGAGAAATATAATGTTACAGATCAGAATTGAAAATGCTTCCACTTTGGGAAATTGTAAATTGACCTTTAAATTGTTAGTAATTGAATTTTGTTTTCTTTGGAATTTGGCAATGAATTAATTCATTAAATGCATAGTTTAGATTCATAACTAAAATTAAGGAATGAGACAAGGAAATTTAGATGTATTAAGGTTTAGAAACCTTGTGGAAATGCAACAATTAAAATGATCATCAAGAACTTCATCAAACTAGATTTTGAACTTGCATAATAGATTTCCTGTCAAAAGATGCAAAATATATCAATTGCAACCCAATACATAATTTGAACCTATAAAAAACTCTTTAACACACCCATGATCATCCCTCCATGTTCAATTTACATGTTGAGGAGAAAGGAATCAAAATTGAATGAAACTTGTAAGTTTTGAAAAAAAATTGCCGCTTTTTAAAATTATAAACCCTACGCAGATCAATTTCTTAAAATTGACCCTCTGAAATTTACCAAATTCTAAAATTGATGTTTTTGTGCAAATAGAGACTCTCGAGAGATTTTCTGGAAAGTCCTCGTTTTCCTAAAATGGAGCTTCCTATCAAAAGTTATGGCCATTTGAAGTTTTACTTCAAAATGGCCATCCCAAACCAAAAATGAAATAATTCGACCTTAGAAAAATTTAAATTTTGAACTTTGGAAAAATTTCCTAAAAATTTTCCACGTGGCCCCGCCACCCTCTCATCCTATCATAAGTTTCCATGTGGCACCTTGGAGGGGGGCGGCCCTTAATAAAAACTTAAAATTTTGAAAATTTTGCCTTGGGAAAATTTTCCCAATTTTCCCCAACCCGCCGGCCCCAACCAATCACGTGCCGACACACAAGGGGGGCATGGATCAAAAATAAAAAACTTAACATTTTTTTCCTTTGGAAAATTTTCACTTTTCTCCCACAACCCATGCCCCGCACTAATCACGTGTGACACGTGGCAGGAGGGCCCAGGATTTAGAATTGAAAACTTAACATTTTACACTTTTGGAAAAATTTCACTTTTTCCTCCCGACCCGCATCCCCATAGCCAATGGGGTGTTGACACGTGTCCCCATGGGTGTGCAGGTCCATGCAATTCTTTTAACCTTTTTCCCATGGGTGAAAAATCCAAATTTCCTCCGCCGGCCCATGACCAATCACAAAGTGCCACGTGGCCATTTGGGCAAGCGCGGAGGCACGGAGGAAAATTTTCCTTCAAAAATTGAAAACTTGGTTTTGGGAAAAATTTCATGTTTTTCCCCCACCCACCCAGCCTAAACAATCACGTGATGACACGTGGCATTTGGAAAATTTTCCCAATTTTCTCCCTAACCCCGCGGACCTCCAAGGGAAAATTTTCCCCTAAAACTCCGCCCGGCCATAACTTGAGTTCTACAAGGAGTTAGGAGGACTTCTTTATATGGTTGGAAAGGTGAGGAAATTTCCTATCCAATGAGCCTAGTTTAGGAAAGTTTTGATAACTCTAAGTGTGTTAAAAATCTAGTTGAAGTTTAGGGCTTGATAGAGAGCAGGCCTGGGGATAAATTTCTCCTTGAACCTTAGTAAAACTTGTAACCTCCAAATTGGAACCTTGTAAACTTGTTATAAGATAAAAATGGAAATCTTGTGTTTGGTTAATCAGAATTTGTTCGGAACCTATTTAGTTTCAAACTAGTGTCTTGCTACTTGTTTGTAGACCCTTCTTATAAAAAAATTATTATTCATAATTTTCCTAGTTTGTTTCTTGGTCTCAAGTGGTAGTTGAAGCGGGCATTACACTTGGTATCAGAGCAGTGGTTCAAAAGCTTGGACCATTGGGCACACTAGAAACAAATAGACTTGAAACCTAAAACTAGCAAATTGATAATCTAGAAAACAAAACTATTTGAAAATTGTTCATGTTAGTAAACTTAGAAAACTAAAGGAAACTCAAGGTAATGAACTAACTCCCACTCTGGTCTGTGCAGGGAGCTCAGAGAGTAGGAGGAACATTCACAGAGACTCAGAGTCACCACCACCACCACCTCCACCACCACCACCACCACCACTAGACCAGGGTTTAGTAGCTATCCTACCACATATTTTGCAGACCCTCCAGGATGTTAATGCTTGCCCTACGTGGAGGATCAGTAGGAGGGCACTCAGGCAGGACAGGATAGAGTTACTTCTATAGAGGGACATGCACCTCCTCCACTCAATGAGGAGGATGGAGGAGAGAATTTTCATGCAGAGTCAGTCAGAGTAGATTCACCACCTAGGAGGTAGGATGACAGAGTTCTGGAGCATAGAGAGAGGTCTCGAGCCCTAGGCTTAGGGATGAGCTTATGGAGAGGCCTAGAGGCCATCAGACCACAGATGCAGATCACATCAGGGAAATCTTAAAGCTTAGGCCATCTCATTATTTAGGTGACATAGGGGGATTCTAGGCAGAGGCCTGGTTGGTTAGCTTGAGTGGTTGTTTCAAGCTTTTCCTTGTTCTAGCAACATGAAAGCTCATGTTGTGATCCATCTACTGAAAGATGGAGCTGGAGTATGGTGGAGGATAGAGGAGTAGAAGCTCCATATAGACTTCAGAGATAATCACTCACTTGGGAGCTTTTTTGAGGAGAGATTCAGAGAGATACTTACCACGGAGATTCATACAACAGAGAGGATCGATGAGTTCCATGATCCTTTTGATAGGCCCCCTTACAAGGGGCCGAGTATGAGAGTAGGTTCCTGGACCTACTTCAGTACGTTGATTACATGCAGGATGAGCAGGTGCAGATCCACATAGGTTCATCCGGGGCCTTAATATAGACATTGGAGGTGCAGTTGGATCCACTACCCACAGACATTAGCAGAGGCCGTTGAGAAGGCCTACATTACAGAGGAGACTCGGGGTAAAACCCAGCAGGCTAGAGACCGAGTCAGGAGCCATATTCAGCAGTTACAGGATAGTAGATCGAGGGGGTCAGCTCCTCCTCCTTGTGGTGGTCAGCATTCTTCATAGTCATCTTTCAGACCACAGCAACAGCAGCAGTCCCACCCACCTTTTAGGCCTCCTCAGAGAGTTGATGCACAGAGAGGTCGAGCATGGGGCCTCCTAGGGGCCCCACCAGAACATAGGGTGGAGCTAGAGCTCAGTCAGCAGAGCTCAACCACAGAGGCCACAACAGACTATAGGCTGGATCATCAGGATCCATGGCACCTACCTCTAGGGCACCTTCTGGTGGTGTCACTCCTTGGAGAGGTTCGGTGTGGTTGTTTGGGTGTGGAGTAGTGGGACACTTTTGGAGAGATTTCCCCCAGAACCCTAATAAGGGTAAGGCACCCATCTCAGAGCCTACATTCGAGACATGGGACGGAGTCACAGATCTACGTAGTGGTTGAGAACCACCAGGCCGAGCACCAGAGCATGGTCATTGAGACCACAGGTAGTATTGGAGGTGTTCCTACCTCCATATTGTTTGACTCTGGTTCTTCTGATTCATTTATTACACCATCCTTAGTAGAGCGATGCAGGCTGGTGGCTGTTAGACAGGTCATAGTTGGGATGTCGAGATGGCTTCGGGAGCCAAGGTCTCTTGTAGACTCCTTAGTAAAGGAGTGTGTTGTTAACTTGGGACCTTTCACCACCACTTCAGATCTCCGCATACTTCCTTTGGGCTCGTATGGAGTCATTTTAGGCATGGATTGGTTATCTACACATAGGGCCAAGATGGATTGCTATCATAAGACTATATCTTGTGTAGATGATCTTGGAGTTGAGTCGGTGATTTCTGGGGTCAGGAGACCTGTTTCTATTCACACTATCTCCACTATGTAGCTCAAGCGGTGTGTGCGATAGGGTTGTCAGATGTATGTAGTCATAGTCAGTGACCGGAAAAGGATGGGTCTAGTGGGCCATCGCTAGATGACCATCCCATTTTGAGAGAGTATGCAGATGTTTTCCTAGGGGAGCTACCGGGATGCCACCCCCACGTGAGATTGATTTCCATATTGATCTGGTTCCAGGAGCAGAGCCTATCTCATGAGCTCCTTATCGGATGACCACCCCAGAGCTCTGTGAGCTCAAGTTGCAGCTGGAAGGCCTTCTAGAGAAAGGCCTTATCCATCCTAGTGTATCCCCTGGGGTGCACCGTTATATTTGTTAAGAAGAAGGATGGATCCTTGCGTTGTGCATAGACTACCACTAGCTGAATAAGGTAACGATCAAGAATCGTTATCCCCTACCTCGCATTGATGACTTGTTTGATCAAATGAAGGGGGCCACAATGTTCTCTAAGATTGATCTCAAGTCAGGGTACCATCAGTTGAGGATTACGAGGCAGACATTCATAAGACTACTTTTCGTATGAGGTATGGGCACTATGAGTTCACAGTGGTGCCTTTTGGTTTGACGAATGCCCCCAATGTTTATGAGTTTGATGAATGGGGTATTTAGGACCTTTTTAGATTGCTTCATGTGCTCATCTTTCTTGATGACATTCTGATTTACTCACATACGCGTGAGGAGCACGAGGGGCACCTTCGTCAGGTTCTTCAGTGTCTTCGTGAGTAGCAGCTTTACGGGAACTTGGAGAAGTGTGCTTTCTTTCAGTCAGAGATTCAATACTTGGGTCATATCATCTCAAGGGAAGGTATCATAGTCAATCCTTCCAAGATTAGAGCCATTATGGATTGGCCAACGACCCACTACAGTGATAGAGGTGTGCAGCTTCATGGGGTTAGCAGGTATTACAGAGATTTGTGTAGGACTTCTCTCAGATAGCACACCCCATCACTTCCCTTCAACGGAAAGGGAAGAAGTTTGTTTGGTCAGATAGGTGTGAGCAGGCCTTTAGGACACTAAAGGAATATCTCACTACAACACCCATTCTTGCAGTGTCGGATCCACAGGGTGAGTTCTTTGTTTACATAGATGCTTCTTTAGCAGGGCTTGGAGGTGTGTTGATGCAGGATGGCAGGGTTGTAGCTTTTGAGTCTCACAAACTCAAGGATCATGAGCTTAATTATCCTACCCATGATCTTGAGCTTGTGGTAGTTGTGCATGCTTTGGTTAGATGGAGACATTTTCTTCTTGGATGGAGATTCACACTCAGACATAGATCATTTGAGTCTTCGCCACCTCTTCACGCAGCCCAATCTAAATGCTCATCGAGAGGTTGGATGGAGTTGCTTTGTGAGTATGACATGGAGATAGAGCATGTGAAGGGAAGGAGAATGTGGTTGTAGATGCCCTCAAGCAGATGGAGGCATTTGAGCATGGCTACTTTAGTGAGCACAGATTTACGGAGCAGGATTCTTCAACAACTTCCTCTTGATAGTTTTTACATTGCAGCTCGAGCAGAGATTGAGTCCCAGAGCCCCCTTGAGGGGAAATTTGATGGTTTCTCTCTAGAGGTAGATGGTCTTCTCAGGCACAGAGGTCGGATATATGTTCCTAGAGACGGAGGCTTGAGGCAGGACATCTTGACAGAGGCACATCGTGCACCCTATTCAGCCCATCCTGGGGTGAAGAAGATGCACGCCACCTTGAGACAGTTATATCACTAGAGAGGACTTCACAGGGACGTGGCTCAGTTTTGTGTCATGCTGCTTTTAGAGTGCCAAAAGTGAAGGCCGAGCATCAACATCCAGCTGGCCTTCTTTTTCCTCATGCTATACCGAGTGGAAATGGGACACCATTTCCATGGATTTCATTGTTGGGTTACCGATGTCGAGATATCACCACGATGCCATCATGGTCACGGTTGATAAATTAACAAAAGTAGCTCACTTTTCTCTCAGTGAAGACCACGTATAAAGCTAGTGTAGTGGCACGAGTCTACTTGGATGAGATTGTCAGGTTGCACGGGATTCCATGGAAGATCATTTGTGACCATGATCCTTTGTACACTTCCCATTTCTAGACTACCATGCAGTATGTTCTCGGGATGAAGATTAACTTCAGCACAACTTATCACCCAGAGATAGATGGATAGACAAACGAGAGGGTGAATCAGATTTTGGAGGACATGCTCAGGATGTACGTGATGGATCACCAAGCGAGATGGGAGGAGTATCTGTATCTTGTGGAGTTTTCCTACAATAATAGTTTCCAGAGTTCTATAGGCATGGCTCCTTTCTAGGCCTTGTATGGTAGGGAGTGCAGGACACCCCTTAGCTGGGACAAATTGGAGGATAGAGTATCTCTCGACCAGCTCTTTTGTAGGACATGGAGCAACAGGTAGTGTTGATCGGCAGAGAGATTACAGGAGGCACATGATAGATAGAAGAAGTACGCTGATTAGCATAGGACCGAGCATAATTTTGATGTGGGCATGAAGGTATTCCTTCATGTTAGGCCACATAAGAGCCTGATCCATTATGGAAAAGGTTCTAAGTTAGCTCCTCGGTTCGTTGGACCTTTTGAGATCTTGGAGCGTATCGGCCCGTTGGCTACCGTCTAGCATTGCCACCTAGCTTGTCTCGCATACATGATGTGTTTCATGTTTCTGTTCTTAGGAGATATATCACAGATCCTTCTCATGTGCTGGATTGGACATCATTATAGGTGTAGGATCAGGGATAGTTGATGGTGGAGCCCATCCGTATCATAGATCGCAGGACCCTGGGCCTTCGAGGCAGAGAGATTGATCAGGTACGGGTGCAGTGGGACAGATATGATGAGACTGCAGCCACTTGGGAGGATGCTACTATTTTACAAGCGTAGTTTCCACATTTGTTCCAGTGACTTCCAGGAGGAAGTCAAGTCTAAGGGGAGGGGGATGTAGTGCCCACTCTCCTTTGACACTGTTGAGATACTGATCCTGACACTATTGATCATATTTTGGATATTATTATGTTTTGATGTAGTATGATGTATCAGGGATTATTATGGACACTATTATGTTTTGATTAGTATGATGGTTAGATGTTAGACTATGGATTAATATTGATCTGGATTCAGTTATTATGCTTGAGGATCATTGAGACATTATTATTATTATGTGGATGATGATATACTAGTTGACATGGACAGATTATTGATGTTGATTTTAGACATGTGACATTGATATTATGAATAGCTCTAGTATAGAAATCTATTGGATGATGATATAGTTACAAATTGAATTTAAATGATAAATGTTAAATTCTTGATAATGTTGTGATTTGGATTTAATAATTGTATGTTGCTTATATCATTTGGATGTTCTGATATGGCCACGAGGCCAAGGAGGTATTTTTGCATTTTGTAGGTTAAAATCACAACAATGTCGGGGACTGGAGACTAACCATATTGGAATTCAATGTGAAATCAACAAGGTCACCATGGCAATTGTGTTGATTTGTGTGTTGTGTTGTGTTAGGATTCCATTTTTGTGACCATGGGGCATATGTGTGTGTGGTTATTATGTGTTCCCTTTTTATTTATTGTTGTGTGTATTTTATTTTGTAATGTGCTTTTATTTTAATTATTTAAATATGATAGTATTATGTGAGAGACATATAGTTAAAATTTAATTAAATTAAATGGGATGTGGAATGTGAAATTAAATGTTTTTTCTTTGGTTGAAAATGAAATTTGATATATAGATATTTTTATAACCTTATGGTAATTAAATAAATCTTATGTCAAAAGGCTGTCATAAATAAATGTCATAGAAGTTAATGCATTTTAGAAGAGTGTGTAAGTTACCAAGTATGGGTTGTGTAAGAATTTGTAAGAGGTTGTAAGGCTGATTTTGGAAGGTCAAACACTCCTTCCACTTTGAAATTCGAATTTGGCCTTGAAGGACAAATTTGGAGGCTTGTGGGACAAGTTAAACTTGTCCCACACCTCTCAAAAACCTCCACCAACCATGATTATAATTTTAGAGTCAAAAGCAACTTATTTTATTATGTTTTGACATGATTTTATGAATGAAGTGATTGCACTTGTCTTACAAATTTTAAATGCATTTTCCTTTTGGGTATGGGTTGAGTTTGTGTATGTAAGTAATTTTGTCTTTCACATTTATTATGATGTATTTGCATTTGATGTGAGTTCTTTTTGGGATGAGGAAAAATGATGTGGCATCCCACTTGGAATCCACATCATCCTCCTCCATCCTCTCCTTTAAAATTGAATTTCTTCCTCATTTGGAGGTTGTTGAAACTTTTCCATTTCCTCTCTTGGGTCAATTTTCTCTTGCATTGGGAGCTTGTCCTTGTGGAAGAGCTTGGACTGATTTGCATGCTTTACTTTTGCTGATTTGGGACTGATTTTTGCACAAAGAAATACTTTTTGAAAGCAAATCTCCATTATGGAGAGGTAGGCTCTCATTCCTATAAATTGTTGTTTTTTTTTCCTTCTTAGCATGAAAATATTGAATGGTATTGTGTTTGAATTCTTTGAGGGATGGGTAGAATGCCTAGGACATGGTGTAAAAGAGAGAAGACTATGGGTTTCAAATGGGGGAGGGATAAGGGATTTGCCATTGTTATTTGTTCTTTATGGAGGGAGTGTTGGTTTGGGATCCACCTAGGAAAGGAAATAGCTTGCATTTCCTACTTTGGGGGCAAGGTATAAGGGATAAATTTGGGGGAGGGAGGAGGGATAAGGAGGGGTTGAGGAGATATAAGGTTTATGGGATTTGATTGTGTTTATGGCGGTTTGCTTTTGGTGGATGCCCAATTCCAACATGGGAGGCATAAGGAGACCCCCATAGATCTTGCTCTTGTTGGCTTGCTTGCTTGGAGAAGGAGCCTTTGTTTGATTGGAATTATTTTTGTTTGTAAATTCAAAAGTTGAACTACACCTCATTGTTTTAAATTGTTTTTTTATTGTTGTGTAATGAAAATATATGTGGTTTGTATGTGAAAGAAGCCTTGTTGTCATGTGTTGATTTTCATGCTCCATTTCAATATGGTTGGGGCTCTGGGGGCCAATGGGGAAAGATGGATTCTCTTTTCCCATTGGATGTCTTGGTTGGGTGGAGAGCATTGCCTTTCCCCTTCCTTGTTGTGATCAAAAGATGAAAGAAGAAGAAAAAACATGATGTTGTTTGGAGAAAGAAGAAAATAGTTTTGATAGTCCTCTTTTTCTTGAGAAAATTTTAATGTAACCCTTCCCACTTAGAGTGGATGAATGTATTGATATTGAAATGTGAAGTGTTTACATTGTAATTGGAAGTTGTAATTGAAAATGAGAAATGTATTCTTCTGTTTACATTGGGAAGATAATGTAATTGATATCCATACTTGTAATTTTGAAATTTGAAATCAAATCAAATTGGAAAGGAATTCAATTGTAAACTATTTGACCTCTCAATAAAGGATGGTATTGATTCTTTTAATTATTTTGGAATGTTCATACTGGATTGTATTGAATGTTTTGAATTACATTTTTTTGAAATGGTATCTTTGTTGAAAAAGAAAATGCGTGAAGAATAAATGACAACATTTTGTTTCCTTGTTTTATTACAAATTTAGATATTGAAATGGTGCCATGTACTTTGAGTAATAAATTAGAGCAAATAGAATGTTAAGAAGAATAAAATGCTTCCACTTTGGGAAATCATTGACTTTTTCCTTGTTAGTAATTAATTGTTTTCTTTGGAATTTGGCAAATAGAATTAATCATTAAATGCATAGTTCTTTCATAACTAAAATTAAGAAAGAGTAAGGAAATTTATATTTATTAAGGTTTAGAAACCTGTTAAAATTAAAATGATCATCAAGAACTTCATCAAACTAGATTTTGAACTTGCATAATAGATTTCCTGTCAAAAGATGCAAAATATATCAATTACAACCCAATACATAATTTGAACCTAGAAAACACTCTTTAACACACCCATGATCATCCCTCCATGTTCAATTTACATTTTGAGGAGAAAAGGAATCAAAATTGAATGAAACTTGTAAGTTTGAAAAAACTGCCAGTTTTAAAATTATAAACCCTGCAGATCGATTTCTTAAAATTGACCCTCTAAAATTTACCAAATTCTAAAATTTATGTTTTTTATGTAAAGAGAACTCTAAGAGCTTTCCATAAAGTCCTCGTTTTCCTAAAATGGAGCTTCCTATCAAAAGTTATGGCCATTTGAAGTTTTACTTCAAAATGGCCATCCCAAACCAAAAATGAAATAATTCAACCTTAGAAAAATTTAAATTTTGAACTTTGGAAAAATTTCCTAAAAATTTCCGTGGCCCCGCCACCCTCTCATCCTATCATAAGTTTCCACATGGCACCTTGGAGGGGTGGGCCCTTAATAAAAACTTAAAATTTTGAAAATTTTGCCTTGGGAAAATTTTCCCAATTTTCCCCGCAACCCCGCGGCCCCCAACCAATCACGTGCTGACACATGGCGGGGGTGTGCATCATCAAAAAAAACTTAACCTTTTTTCCTTTGGAAAATTTTCACTTTTCTCCCCACAACCCCGCGGCCCCGCACCAATCACGTGCTGACACATGGCAGGGAGGGCCCGAGGATTTAGAATTGAAAACTTAACATTTTACACTTTTGGAAAAATTTCACTTTTTCCTCCACCGACCCACATCCCCATAGCCAATGGGGTGTTGACACATGTCCCCATGGGTGTGTAGGTCCATGTAATTCTTTTAACCTTTTTGCCCCTTGGGCGAAAAATCCAAATTTCCTCCGCTGCCGGCCTGCAACCAATCACAAAGCACCACGTGGCAATTTGGGCAAGTGCGGAGGCACGGAGGAAAAATTTTCCTTCAAAAAATTGAAAACTTGGTTTTGGGAAAAATTTCATGTTTTTCCCCATGACCCACCAGCCTAAACGAATCACGTGATGACATGTGGCATTTAGAAAATTTTCCCAATTTTCTCCCTAACCCCATGGACCTCCAAGGGAAAATTTTCCCCTAAAACTCCGCCCGGCCATAACTTGAGTTCTACAAGGAGTTAGGAGGACTTCTTTATATGGTTGGAAAGGTGAGGAAATTTCCTATCCAATGAGCCTAGTTTAGGAAAGTTTTTATAAATTTAAGTGTGTTAAAAAACATTTGAAGTTCAGGGCTTGATAAAGAGCAGGCCTGGGGATAAATTTCTCCCTGAACCTTAGTAAAACTTGTAACCTCCAAATTGGAACCTTGTAAACTTGTTATAAGATAAAAATGGAAATATTGTGTTTGGTTAATCAGAATTTGTTTAGAACCTATTTAGTTTCAAACTAGTGTCTTGCTACTTATTTGTAGACCCTTCTTACAAAAAAAAATTTATTTCATAATTTTCCTAGTTTGTTAAGTGCGTGTGTAGGTGCGCGCGCGTGTGAAGGTGCATGTGTGTGTGTGTGTGTGTGTGTGTGCATGTGCATGTGCAAAAGTGTGTGTGGGTGCACATGTGTGTGTGTGTGTGTGTGCGTGTTTCTGTTCATGTGTGTGTGCATGTGCGTGTGTGTTTGCATGTGTAGGTGTGCATGCATGTCTGTTTACGTATGCAAGTGCGTGTCTGCGTGCTTGTATGAGTGCGTGTGCATGTGCACGTGTGTGTGTACGTAAGCATGTGTGTGTGCATGTGCACGTGTGTGTGTACGTAAGCATGTGTGTGTGCATGTGCACGTGTGTGCATGCGGATGCGCATGCACTTACGTGTGTGTGTGCATGTGTGTGTGCATGTGCGTGTACATGTGAGTATGTGTGTGCGTGTGTGTGTGTGTGTGTGCGCATGAACGTGCATGTGCATGTCCGTGTGTGCATGTTTGTGCATGCACATGCGTGTTCTTATGCATGTGCGTGTGCAAGTGTGTGTGCAGTGCGCAGTGCATGTGCGAGTGCGTGTGTGTTTGTGCGTGTGTGCGCATGCGCATGTGCATGTGCATCTGCGTGTGTGTGTGCACATGTGTGCACGTGCGTGTGCGGCTACGTGTGCACATGCATTTGCATGTGCGTGTGCAGGTTCATGTGTGTGTGCGTGTGTGTGTGTGTGTGTGTGTGTGTACATGTCCGTGTGCATGTGCAAGTGCGTGTGTGTGTGCGTGTGCGTGTGCGTGTGCATGTGTAGGTGTGTGTGCGTGTGGTGCGTGTGCGTGTGCGTGTGTGTGTGTATGTGTGTGTGTGTGTGGATGTGTAGGTGCATGTGTGTGTGCAAGTTACATGTCTACATATGTGTGCGTGCGCGTGTATATGCATCCGTGTGCATGTTTGTGCATTTACGCGTGTGTGTGCGGTGCGTGTGAACGTGCGTGTGCATGTGTGTGTGCGCGTGCGTGGCGTGTGTAGGTGTGTGTGTGTGTGCGTGTGGTGTGTGTGTGCGTGTACATGTGCAGTGTAGGTGCGTGCGTGTGTGCGTGTGTGCATGTGTGTGTGTGTGTGCGTGTGCATGTATGTTTGCGTGCGGGCACGCACACGCGCGCGTGTTTGACGCGCATGTGTGTGTGTGAGTGCGAGCGAGTGCATGTACACGTGTGGGTGTGCATTCGTGTGCACTGCGTGTGTGAGTGCATGTGCGCATGCGTGTGCGTGTGTGCGTGTGCGCGTGTGTGTGTGAGTGCGTGTGTGTGTGGACCGTGTGTGTGTGTGTGTGTGTGTGTGTGTGTGTGTGTGTGCATGTGCGTGTGCGTGTGTGTGTGCAAGCATCTGCGCCTTTGCTTTGCGTGTGTGTGTGCGTGTCCATGTGCGTGTGCATGTGGGTGTGCTTGTGCATGTGTGTGTGCGTGTAAATGTGTGTGCGTTTGTGTGTGCGAGTGTGTGTGCGAGTGTGTGTGCGCATATGTGTGCATGTGTGCATTCGTGTCCATTTATATGTGTACGTGTGTGTGGAGGTACGCATGCGTGTCAATTTGCGTGTGCACGTGCGTGTGTGCGTGTGTGCTTGTGTGAATGCGTGTGCATGTGTGTGTGCAGGAGTGTGTGAAGGTGTGTGTGTGTGTGCTTGTGTGTGTGTGCGTGTGCAGTGTCCCCGCATGTCTTTTTGCATGTGCGTGTGCGGTGTGTGTGTGTGTGTCTATTTATGTGTGCATGTGAGTGTGTGCAAGTGCATGTGCACATGCTTGAGTGTGTGCTTGTGCGAGTGCGTGTGTGTGTTCATGTGCATGTACATGTGTGTGTGCGTGTGTGTGTGAGTGTGCATGTGCGTGTGTATGTGCGTGTGCATGTATGTGTGCGTGTACGTGTGCGTGTGCGTGTGCGTGTGTGTGCACGTGTGCTTGCGTGAACGTGTGTGTGTTCGTGTTCTGCGTGACTTAGCATTTATGTGTGTGCATCTATGTGCGTATGATTACGTATGTCCTGTGTGTGCATGTGTGCATGCGTGTGTAGTGCCCACTTCCCTTTGGCACTATTTAGATACTGATCTTGGTAATTCGTATGTGTGTGTGCGTGTGTGAGTGCATGTGCACGTGCGTGTGCATGTGCATGTATGTGTGCGTGTGCGAGTGTGTGTGTGTGCGTGCGTGTGCATGTGCATATGAGTGTGCATGTAGAGATGCGTGTGCATGTGCGTGTCTATGTGCATGTGCGCGTGCATGTGCAAGTGCACGTGCTTGTTTGTTTGCGTGTTCACGTGTAGGTGCGCATGTGTGTCCATTTGCATGTGCATGTGAGTGTGAGTGTGCGTGTGCGTGTGCGGTGCATGTGTAGGTGTGGTTACGCGTGCATGCACGTGTGTGTGTGCGTGTTCGTGGAGTGTGTGTGTGCATGTGTTTTGTGTGCGCAGTGTGTGCGTGTGTGTGTATGTGCGCGTGTGTTTGCGTGTGCGTGTACATGTGCGTGTGTGTGTGTAGGTTCACGTGCATGTGTGTGTGCGTGTGCGCATGTGTGTGCATGTGCTTGTTCGCGCGCATGTGTGTGTGTTTTCATGTGTGTGCATGTGCATGTGAGTGTGCATGTGCGTGTGCATACATGTGCATTTGTGTGTGCGCGCGTGTGCATGTGTGCATGTGCATGATCATATGCAGGTTCGTGTGTGTGTGCGTGTGCACGTGCATGTGCGTGTGTGTGTGTGTGTGTGTGCATGTGCACATGCTCGTGCATGTGCGCATGCACGTATGTGTGCGTGTGCATGTCTATTTGCATGTGCATGTGTGTGTGCGTGTGCGTGTCTATTTATGTGTGTGTGTGAGTGTGCAAGTGCATGTGCGTGTTCTCGCACAAGTGCATGTGCCTATGCCTGTGGTTGTGCGCTTGTGTGTGCGGAGTGCGGGTGCGTGTGCGTGTGTGTGTGCACGTGCGTGTGTGCGTGTGTGTGTGTGCATGTGTGTGTGCCTTTAGCGTTTGCACATGTACATCCGTGTGTGTACGTGCTTCCGCATCTACACATGTGTGTGTGTGTGTGTGCATGTGTTTTTAGTGCCCACTTCCCTTTGGCACTGTTTAGATATTGATCTTGGTACTTTGTGTGTGTGTGTGCGTGTGCGAGTGCGTGTGCGTGTGCATGTGCGTGTGTGTGTGCGTGTGCGTGTGCATGTAGAGATGCACTTGCATGTGCATGTCCATGTGGGTGTGCATACATGTGCGTGTGCGTGTGCATGTGTAGGTGCACGTCCTTGTCTGCTTGCGTATGCGCATGCATGTGGAGATGCGCGAGCGTGTGTAGCTGCGCATGCATGTCCGTTTGCATATGCGCATGCGTGTGTGTGTGCATGTGCGTGTGCGAGTGCGTGTGTAGGTGTGTGCGTGTGCATGTGCATGTGCATGTTTGTTGGCGTGTGCGTGTACATGTGCATGTGTTTGTGTAGGTGCGCGTGCGTGTGCGTATCCCAGTGTGCGCGCGTGTGTGTGTGTGCATGTGCATGTTTGCATGTGGGTGTTTTTGTGTGTACATGCATGTCCGTGTGAGTGTGCGTGTGCATGTGCGTCTGTGTGTGCGTGCGTGTGCGTGTGTGTGTGTGCATGTGCGTGTGCAAGTGCGTGCGTGTGTGCGTGTGAAGGTGCGTGTGTATGTGCTGTGCACATGCACGTGTGTGTGTGCATGTGCCATGCACTCGTGCACGTGCATGTTTGTGTGTGTGTGTGTGCGTGTGCATGTACGTGTGCATGTGTGTGTGTGTGCGCGTGTGTGAGTGCGTGTATGTGTGTAGGTTCTCATCCATGCGTGTGCATGTGCGCAAGCATGTGTGTGCATGTGTGTTTATGTGGGCGTGCGCGCCGCCGCGCACGTGTGTGTGTGTGTGCATATGCGTGTGTGTGTAGGTGAGTGCGAGTGCGTGTGCATGTGTAGGTGCGGGAACGTGTCCAGCACGTGTGCGTGTGTGCGTGTACGTGTGCACGTGCGTGTGCGTATGCATGTGCGTGTATGTGTGTGTGTGCATGTGCATGTGCGAGTGCGTGTGCATGTGCATGTGTGAGTGCGTGTGCATGTGCGTGTGTGTGTGCATGTGCATGTGTGTTTGCATGTGCGTGTGCATGTGTGTGAGTGCGTGTATGTGTGCGGGTGCTCATCCGTGCATGTGTGTGTGCATGTACCTATGCATGTGCACGAGCGTGTGTGTGTGCATGTGCATTTACGTGTGTGTGTGTGTGTGTGTGTGTGCATGTGTGCGTGTGTGTGTGTGTGTGGGGCACAGGAACACATCCGTGTGTGTGTGTGTGTGTGTGTGTGTACGTGCGCGTGCGCGTGCGTCTACGTATGTGTGTGCTTGTGCGAGTGCGTGTGTGTGTGCTTCAAGTGTGCTCGTGCGTGTGCATGCATGTCTGTGTGCATGTATGTGTGCATGTGCATGTGCATGTGTGAGTGAGTGTGCATGTGTGAGTGCGTGTGCGTGTCCATGTGCGTGTGCGTGTGCGTGTGTGAGTGCTTGTAATGCCTACTTCAACTACCACTAGAGACCAAGAAACAAACTAGGAAAATTATGGAATAATTTTTTTATAGGAAGAGTCTTCAACCAAGTCGCAAGACACTAGTTTGAAAGTAAATAGGTTCCAAACAAATTCTGATTAACCAAACACATGATTTCGATCTTTATCTTATAACAAGTTTACAAGGTTTCAATTTTGAGGTTACAAATTTTACTAAGGTTCGGGGAGAAATTTATCGCCGGCTTGCTCTCTATCAAGCCCTGAACTTCAACTGGATATTTCCCACACTTAGATTTATCAAAACTTTCTTAAACTAGGATCATTGGATAGGAAATTTCCTCACCTTTCCAACCATATAAAGAAGTCCTCCTAACTCCTTGTAAAACTCAAGTTATGGCCGGGCGGAGTTTTAGGGGAAAATTTTCCCTTGGAGGTCCGCGGGGATAGGGAGAAAATTGGGAAAATTTTCCCAATGCCACGTGTCATCACGTGATTGGTGCGGGTGAGAGGGTTGAGGGGAAAAATTTGAAATTTTTCCCAAAACCAAAGTCTCAATTTTCCAAAGGAAAATTTTTCTCTATGCCTCCGCACTTGCTCGAATGGCCACGTGGCACTTTGTGATTGACCGCGGGCCGACGGAGGAAAAAGTGAAATTTTTCCAAAAGGGACAAAAAGTTAAGTTTTCCATTTTGATCAGTCCACCCCTCTGCCACGTGTCAGCACATGACTGGTTGGGGGCCGTGGAATTTTTTTTTGAAATTTTTCTAAAGTTCAAAATTTAATTTTTCTAAGGTCGAATTATTTCGTTTTGGTTTGGGATGACCATTTTGAAGTAAAACTTCAAATGGCCATAACTTTTGATAGGAAGCTGCATTTTTGGAAAACTTAGACTTTCCGGAAAGCTATCGAGTCCTCTTTGTACAAAAAACATCAATTTTATAATTTGGTAATTTTTTGAGGGTCAATTTTAAGAAATAGATCTGTAGGGTTTATAATTTTAAAACTAGCAATTTTCAACTTACAAATTTTATAAAAATTGGACTCTTCCTTCACTCAACATGTCAAATGAGACATGGAGGATCAACTTAGGAAGAATTAGAATGTTTTAAAGGTGTCAATTTCATCAATTTATTAAAGTTGCATTTTTATCCAACAAGGGAAACAGAAAACGACTTAGGAAGGGGATTGATTCAAAATTGGATTGATTGAATTGTTTTCTCAAATTTTCCTTGTCAAGCTGGGTTTAGAATAGTCTCAGCATGTTAATTCATAGTATTTTTAAATTTATTGGGAAGTATAAAAGTGAACTTTTTTTTTTTTTTAAATGTACATTACTGTATTTAACTTTAAAACAACAATTTGTTGCTTTAAATTTGGTTTGTCTCTTTTTAAAAAATTCAAACAACAATGATTCCTAAACTTAATCCAATGTAGTTTCTTATCAAACATCCATGTAATTCAAACTAAAAGCATCTATGAGTTTCCAGTTTTGATATACAATTTTGCAAGAAAGAATAACATTTAATTTCATTTCATATGCATCTTCTCAACATAAAAAAAAAAAATCAGATTCTTATTCTTTTCAAAATGGAACTTTATCCTTTGACAAAGAATACAATTTTACAAGAACCAATGCCATACTTCTATTGAAAATCAAATAACATTACAACTGATCTCTTTTCCAATTTGATCTGATTTTAAATTTCAAATACAAGTATGAAATGTTCTTCCCATTTTCTTTTCAAACTAAGTAGAAAGATACAATTCATTTCTACATTTGAATTTCAATGTTAAATATACAATCGTATGATAGTATTTTCCAATACCGAGAATAAAATGTTTCATCTTTACATTTCAACTAAATTTCAGACTTCCATTTACCATACAATGGCTTCACATTACAAAATTATAAAACTCATCCACACGAAGTGGGAAGGGATTACAAAAGTTTACCCAAAGAGATGATCACAAACCGTATTCTTCTTTCTCCAAACAACAACTTACTGATTTCTTCATTCTTGTAACTTGAATCACAACAAGGAAGGGGGAAAGGAAACACTCTCCACCCAACCAAGATACCCAATGGGAAAATAGAAGCCATCTTTCCCCATTGGCCCCGAGCCCCAACCATATTGAAATGGAGCATGATAAAACAATACATGGCAACATAGCTTCTTTCACATATAACATACATTCACATGCACAAGGAAATGCACAAACAAAAAGATGTAGTTCTCAACTGCAATAAAAATTCCAATCAAAACAAAGGCTCCTTCTCCAAGCAAGCAAGCCAAGCAAGAGCAAGAACTATGGAGGTCTCTTTATGTCTCCCATGTTGAAATTGGGCATCCACCTAAAACAAACCGCCAAAACATAACCATCCCATAAACCTTATCCCTCCTCAACCCCTCCTTATCCCTCCTCCAAATTTATCCCTTATACCTCCCCCAAAGTAAGAAATGCAAGCATATTCTTTTCCCTAGCTGGATCCCAACCAACACTCCCTCCACAAGACAAGTGCCAATGGTAAATCCCTTATCCCTCCTCTGATAAACCTCATAGCCTTCTCTCCACACCATGCCCTAAGCATTCTACCCATCCCTCTAAGAATTGCAAACACAAATACATTCAAATTTCATGCTAAAAGAGGGAACAACAGCAATTTTAAAAAGTGAGAGCCTACCTCTCCATAATGGAGACTTACTTCCAAAACAGCAGTCTTTATTACACCAAAACCCAGTCCCAAATCAGCAAGGTAAATGTATTCACAATCAAATCCTCTTCTTCCACCAAGCAAGCTCCAAAATGCAAGAGAAATTTGACCCAAGAATGAAATTTCCAACCTTCAATAACCACAAAATGAGTAGGAATTCAAATTTTAAAGGAGAGGGTGGAAGAGGATGATGTGGATTCCAAGTGGGATGCCACATCATTTTTCTTCCTTCCCCAAGAGTGCAAACCACATCAACAATAAATCACCCTAAAAGAAAAATGACAAATTTACTTACATACACAATGTAGCCCATACCCCAAAAGGAATGCATTTCAAATTTGTAAGATAAGTGCAATCAATACTTACAATAAATCATGTCAAAATGTAATAAAATAAGTTGATTTTGACTCCAAATTAATAAACAAGGTTGGTGGAGGATTTTGAGAGGTGTGGGACAAGTTTAACTTGTCCCACAAGCCTCCAAATTTGTCCTCCAAGCTCAAATTCGAATTTCAAGAGAGAGATGGAGTGTTTGACCTTCCAAAATCTTCTTACAACCTCTTACAATTTCTTACACAATCTATCACTTCACTTACACAACCCATACTTGGTAACTTACACACTCTTTTAAAATGCATTTATTTCTATGACATTTATTTATTACAAACTTTAGACACAACCATATATTTAATTACCATATGGTTATAAAATATATAAATAAATTTCATTTTCAACCAAGACAATAACATTTAATTTCACCTTCCACATCCTATTTAATTTAATTAAATTTTAACTATATGACTCTCACATCATAGTATCACTTTTAAATAATTAAAACAAAAGCACATTATAAATAAAATACACACAACAATAATTAAAAAGGGAACACATAATAAAAACACATACATGCCCCTATGGTCACAATAATGGAAATCCCCCATGGGAAATCCTAACAACTAAACACACAATCAAACACAATTGCCTTGGTGACCTTGTTGATTTCACACTGAATTCCAATATGGTTAGTCTCCAGTCCCCAACATTGTTGTGATTTTAACCTACAAAATGCAAAATACCTCCTTCACCTCGTGGCCACATCGAACATCCAAATGACATAAGCAACATAAAATTATTAATTTTAAATCACAACAATATCAAGGATTCAATATTTATCATTAAAATTCAATTTGTAACTATATTATCATCCAATAGATTTCTATACTAGAGCTATTCATAATAATCAATGTCACATGTCTAAAATTAACATCAATAACTTTGTCCATGTCAACTAGTATATCATTATCCACATAATAATAAAAATGTCTCAATGATCATCAAGCACAATAACTTAATCCAGATCAATATTAATCCATAGTCTAACATCTAACCAGCATGCTAATCAAAACATGATAATGTCCATAATGATCCATGAGCTAGTATATACACATCCTGTTACATCAAAATATAATAATATCCAAAATATGATCAATAGAGTTAGGATTAGTATCTAAACAGTTTCAAAGGGAAGTGGGCACTACATCCCCCTCCCCTTAAACTAGACTTCCTCCTGGAAGTCACTGGAACAAATATGGAAACTACACTCGTAAAGCGAGAATCCTCCCAAGTGGCTGCAGCCTCATCATATCATGTCCCACCGCACTCGTGCACGATCAATCTCTCCTCGAAGGCCTAGGGTCCTACATCTATGATATGGATGGGCTCCACCATCAACTATCCCCGACCTGCACTGCTGCAATGATTTCGAATCCAGCATATGAGAAGGATCTGTGATATATATCCTAAGAACAAAAACATGAAACACATCATGTATGCGAGACAAGCTTGGTGGCAATGCTAGACGGTAAGCCAACGGGCCGATACGCTCCAAGATCTCAAAAGGTCCAATGAACCAAGGAGCTAACTTAGAACCTTTTCCATAATGGATCGGGCTCTTATGTGGCCTAACATGAGGGAAAACATTCATGCCCACATCAAAATTACGCTCGGTTCTATGCTTTGATCGGCGTACTTCTTACGCTATCCCGTGTGCCTCCTGTAATATCTACACGATCAACACTACCTCTTGCTCCATGTCCTATAAGAGATCTGGTCCAAGAGATACTCTATCCTCCAACCTATCCCAACTAAGGCGTGTCCTCCACTCCCTACCATACAAGGCCTTAAAAGGAGCCATGCCTATAGAGCTCTGGAAACTATTATTGTAGGCAAACTCCACAAGATACAGATACTCCTCCCACTTAGACTGCTGATCCATCACATACATCCTGAGCATGTCCTCCAAAATCTGATTCACCCTCTCAGTCTGTCCATCTGTCTCTGGGTGATAGGCTGTGCTGAAGTTAATCTTCGTCCCGAGAACATACTTCATGGTAGTCCAGAAATGGGAAGTGTACAAAGGATCGCGGTCACAAATTATCTTCTGTGGGATTCTGTGAAATCTGACGATCTCATCCAAGTAAACATGTGCCACTGCACTAGCTTTATAGGTGGTCTTCACTGGGGAAAAGTGAGCTACCTTTATCAATTTATCAACCGTGACCATGATGGCGTCATGGTGATATCTCGACATCGGTAATCCAACAATGAAATCCATGGAAATGGTGTCCCATTTCCACTCCGGTATAGCATGAGGATAGAGAAGGCCAGCTGGATGTTGATGCTCAACCTTCACTTTCTGGCACTCTAAACAGTGTGACACAAACTGAGCCACATCCTGTGAAGTCCTCTCCAGTGATATAACTGTCTCAAGGTGGCGTGCATCTTCTTCACCCCAGGATGGGCTGAATAGGGTGCACGATGTGCCTCTGTCAAGATGTCCTACCTCAAGCCTCCATCTCTAGGAACATAAATCCAACCTCTGTGCCTAAGAAGACCATCTTCCTCTAGTGAGAAACCATCAAATTTCCCCTCAAGGGGTCTCTGGGACTCAATCTCTACTCGGGCTGCAATGTAGAAACTGTCAAGAGGAAGCTGCTGAAGGATCTGCTCCGTCAATATATGCGCTCACTAAAGTAGCCATGCTCAAATGCCTCTGTCTACTGAGGGCATCTACAACCACATTCTCCTTCCCCTTCACATGCTCTATCTCCATGTCGTACTCATAAAGCAACTCCATCCAATGTCCTCTGACGAGCGTTTAGATTGGGCTGCGTGAAAAGGTGGTGAAGACTCAAATGATCTGTCCTGAGTGTGAATCTCCAACCAAGAAGAAAGTGTCTCCATCAAACTAAAGCATACAAAAATGCCGCAAGCTCAAGATCATGGGTAGGATAATTAAGCTTGTGATCCTTGAGTTTGCAAGACTCAAAAGCTACACCTCCAAGGCCACCTCGGGCCAACGAAGCATCTGTGCATACAAAGAACTCACCATGTGGATTTGGCACTGCAAGAATGGGTCTTTGTAGTGAGATATTCCTTCGATGTCCCAAGGCTTGCTCACACCTGTCGACCAAAAAAATTTCTTTCCTTTCTGTTGAAGGGAAGTGATGGGGTGTGCTATCCAAGAGAAGTCCTACACAAATCTCCTATAGTACCTTAACCCCATGAAGCTCTTCACCCCTATCACCGTAGTGGGTACTGCCAATCCATAATGGCTCTAATCTTGGAAGGATCGACCGTGATACCTTCCCCGAGATGATATGGCCCAAATCTTGTATCTCTGATGAAAGAAAGCACACTTCTCCAAGTTTTAGTAAAGCTATTGCTCACGAAGACACTAAAGAACTTGACGCAGGTGCCCCTCGTGCTCCTCATGTGTACGTGAGTAAATCATAATTTCATCAAGAAAGATGAGCACGAAGTGATCTAAGAAGGTCCTCAATACCCCATTCATCAAATTCATAAACATTGCGGGGGAATTTGCCAAACCAAAAGGCACCACTGTGAACTCATAGTGCCCATACCTCGTACGAAAAACAGTCTTATGGATGTCTGTCTCTGTAATCCTCAACTGATGGTACCCGGACTTGAGATCAATCTTAGAGAACACCGTGGCTCCCTTCATTTGATCAAACAAGTCATCAATGTGAGGTAGGGGATAACGATTCTTGATCGTTACCTTATTCAGCTGGCGGTAGTCTATGCACAACCGCAAGGATCCATCCTTGTTCTTAACAAAAATAACCGGTGCACCCCAAGGGGATACACTAGGATGGGTAAGGCCTTTCTCTAGAAGGTCTTCCAGCTGCAACTTGAGCTCATAGAGCTCTGGGGTGGTCATCCATAAGGAGCTTGTGAGATAGGCTCTACTCACGGAACCAGATCAATATGAAAATCAATCTCATGTGTGGGTGGCATCCCCGGTAGCTCCCCTAGGAAAACATCTGCATTCTCTCTCAAAATGGGATGGTCATCTAGCAATGGTCCACTAGACCCATCCTCTATCCGGTCACTGATTGTAACTACATACATCTGACAACCCCGTCGCACACACAGCTTGAGCTGCATAGCAGAGATAGTGCGAATAGAAACATGTCTCTTGACCCCGAAATCACCAACTCAACTCTAAGATCGTCTACATAAGATATAGTCTTATGCTAGCAATCCATCCTACGCCCTATGTGCGATAACCAATCCATGCCTAAAATGACCCCATACGAGCCCAAAGGAAGTACACGGAGATCCTAAGTGGTGGTGAAAGGTCCCAGTTAACAACACACTCCTTTACTAAGGAGTCTACCGAGACCTTGGCTGCCAAAGCCATCTCTACATCCCAACTATGACCCTGTCTAATAGCCACTAGCCTGCATCGCTCTACCAAGGATGGTGCAATAAACAAATCGGAAGAACCATAATCAAACAATATAGAAGTAAGAACACCTCCAATGCTACCTGTAGTCTCAATGACCATGCTCTGGTGCTCAGCCTAGTGGTTCTCGACCGCTACATAGATCCTGTGACTCCATCCCATGTCTCCAACTGTAGGCTTTGAGATGGGTGCCTTACCCTTATTAGGGTTCTGGGGGAAATCTCTCCAAAAGTGTCCCGCTACTCCACACCCGAAGCAACCACCTGAAGTCCTCCAAATTGTAGCACCACCAGAAGGTGCCCTAGAGGTAGGTTTTGTGAACCCTAATGATCTAGCCATAGTCTGTTGTGGCCTCTATGGTCGAGCTCCCACTGATTGAGCTCTAGCTCCACCCTGTGTCCTGGTGGGACCCCTAGGAGGCCCTATGCTCTGATCTCTCTATGCATCAACTCTATGAGGAGGCCTAAAAGGTGGGCGAGGCTCTACTTGCTGCTTTCTTGTGGCTGAAAGATGAATGTGAAGAATGTTGTCCACCACGAGGAGGAGGAGCTGACCCCCTCGATATACTATCCTGTAACTGCTAAATACAACTCCTGACCTGATCTCTAGCCTGCTAGGTTTTACCCCGAGTCTCCTCTGCAATGTAGGCCTTCTCAATGGCCTCTGCTAATTTCGTGGGTAGTGGATCCGAACAAAGACCTCCAATGTCTATATTAAGGCCCCGGATGAACCTATAGATCTACACCTACTCATCCTACATGTAATCAACATACTGAAGTAGGTCCAGGAACCTACTCTCATACTCGGCCACTGTAAGGGAAGCCTGTCGAAGGTCATGGAACTCATCGATCTTCTGCTGTATAAATCTCTGTGGTACCTACTCCTGAATCTCTCCTCAAATAGTTCCCAAGTGACTGTCTCTGAATCTATATGGAGCTTCTACTCCTCTATCCTCCACCATACTCCAGCTCCGTCCTTGAGTAGATGGATCACAACATGAGATTTCGTGTTGCTAGAATAAGGACAAAGCTTAAAGCAACCACTCAAGCTAACCAGCCAGGCCTCTGCTGGAAACCACCTGTGTCACCTGAATAATGTGAGGGCCTAAGCTTCAGGATCTCCCTGATGTGATCCGCAACTGTGGTCTGATGGCCTCTGGGCCTCTCTACCTGCCTATCCCCGAGCCTAGGGCTCCGAGACCTCTCTCTCTGTCCTAAAATATGGTCACCATGTCCCCTCAAAGGAGACTCTACTCTAGCTGACTCTCCATGAAAATTCTCTCCTCCATCCTCCTCACCCTATGGAGGAGGTGCATGTCCCTCAATGGAAGTATCTCTATCATGTCTGCCTGAGTTCCCTCCTACTGATCCTCTACGTAAGGCGGCATTAACATCCTGGAGGGTCTATAAAATCTGTGTTAGGATAGCTGCTAAACCCTGGTCTGTGGTGGTGGTGGTGGTGGTGGTGGTGGTGACTCTGAGCCTCTGTGAATGTTCCTCCTGCTCTGTCTGAGCTCCCTGCACAAACCAGAGTGGGAGTTAGTTCATTACCTTGACTTTTCTTCAGATTTTCCTAAGTTTACTAACATGTTCAATTTTTAATTAGTTTCGTTTTCTAGATTATCAATTTACTAGTTTTAGGTTTCAAGTCTCAATGTTTCTAGTGTGCCCAATGGTCCAAGCTTTTGAACCACTGCTCTAATACCAAGTGTAATGCCTGCTTCAACTACCACTTGAGACCAAGAAACAAACTAGGAAAATTATGGAATAATTTTTTTATAGGAAGAGTCTTCAACCAAGTCGCAAGACACTAGTTTGAAACTAAATAGGTTCCGGAACAAATTCTGATTAACCAAACACAATATTTCCATCTTTATCTTATAACAATTTTACAAGGTTTCAATTTTGAGGTTACAAATTTTACTAAGGTTCGGGGAGAAATTTATCGCCGAGCTGCTCTCTATCAAGCCCTGAACTTCAACTAGATTTTTCCTACACTTAGATTTATCAAAAATTTCTTAAATTAGGCTCATTGGATAGTAAATTTCCTCACCTTTCCAACCATATAAAGAAGTCCTCCTAACTCCTTGTAAAACTCAAGTTATGGCCGGGCGGAGTTTTAGGGGAAAATTTTCCCTTGGAGGTCCACGGGGATAGGGAGAAAATTGGGAAAAATTTCCAATGCCACGTGTCATCACGTGATTGGTGCATGTGAGAGGGTCGAGGGGAAAAATTTGAAATTTTTCCCAAAAGCAAAGTCTCAATTTTCCAAAGGAAAATTTTCCTCCATGCCTCCGCACTTGCTCAAATGGCCACGTGGTGCTTTGTGATTGGCCACGGGCCGGCGGAGGAAAAAGTGAAATTTTTCCAAAAGGGGCAAAAAGTTAAGTTTTCCATTTTGATCAGTGCACCCCCTGCCATGTGTCAGCATGTGATTGGTTGGGGGCCATGGAATTTTTTTTGGAAAATTTTTCTAAAGTTCAAAATTTAAATTTTTCTAAGGTCGAATTATTTCGTTTTTGGTTTGGGATGGCCATTTTGAAGTAAAACTTCAAATGGCCATAACTTTTGATAGGAAGCTCCATTTTTGGAAAACTTGGACTTTCCGGAAAACTATCTCGAGTCATTTTTGCACAGAAAATATATATTTTAGAATTTGGTAACATTTTGAGGGTCAATTTTCAGAAATTGATCTACAGGGTTTATAATTTTAAAACGCAATTTTCAACTTACAAATTTTATAAAAATTGGACTCTTCCTTCACTCAACATGTCAAATTGACATGGAGGATCAACTTAGGGAAGAATTATAATTTTTTAAAGGTGTCAATTTGATTAATTTATTGAAGTTGCGTTTTTATCCAACAAGGAACAAAAACTAATATGAGTTAGGAAGGGGATTGATTCAAAATTGGATTGATTGAATTGTTTTCTCAAATTTTCCTTAAGTCATGTCAATATAGGGTTCATAATATTTTTAAATTGATTAGAAGTATAAAAGTGAATTTTTTTTTTTTTTGTACATTACCGATTTAACTTTAAAATAGCAAGTTTAAATTATAAGAGATTTCTTTCTTCCACGAGTTTATTTGTTGCTTTAAATTTGGTTTGTCTCTTTTTTTTTTAAATGCAAACAGAATGATTCCTAAACTTAATCCAATGTAGTTTCTTATCAAACATCCATGTAATTCAAACTAAAAGCATCTTTGATTTTCCAGCTTTTGATATACAATTTTGCAAGAAAGAAAAACATTTAATTTCATTTCATATGCATCTTCTCAACATAAAAAAAAAAAGCAGATTCTTATTCTTTTCAAAATGGAACTTTATCCTTTGACAAAGATTCTTTCATACAATTTTCACGAGAACCAATGCCATACTTCTATTGAAAATCAAATAACATTACAACTAATCTCTTTTCTAATTTGATCTGATTTCAAATTTCAAATACAAGTATGAAATGTTCTTCCCATTTTCTTTTCAAACTAAGAAGAAAGATACAATTCATTTCTACAATTGAATTTCAATGTTAAATATACAACCTGTAAAATGACAATATTTTCCAATACAGAGAATAGAATGTTTCATCTTTACATTTTCAATTAAATATCAGACTTCCATTTACCATACAATGGCTTCACATTACAAAATTATACAACTCATCCACGAAGTGGGAAGGGATTACAAAAGTTTTCTCAAAGAGATGATGTCACAAACCGTATTCTTCTTTCTCAAACAACAGCTTGTTGATTTCTTCATTCTTGTAACTTGAATCACAACAAGGAAGGGTGAAAGGCAACACTCTCCACCCAACCAAGATACCCAATGTGAAAATAGAAGCCATCTTTCCCCATTGGCCCCGAGCCCCAACCATATTGAAATGGAGCATGATAAAACAACACATGGCAACATAGCTTCTTTCACATATAACATACATTCACATGCACAAGGAAATGCACAAACAAAAAGATGTAGTTCTCAACTACAACAACAATTCCAATCAAAACAAAGGCTCCTTCTCCAAGCAAGCAATCCAAGAAAGAGCAAGAGCTATGGAGGTCTCCTTATGCCTCCCATGTTGAAATTGGGCTTCCACCTAAAAAACAAACCACCAAAACATAACCATCCCATAAACCTTATCCCTCCTCAACCCCTCCTTATCCCTCCTCCAAATTTATCCCTTATACCTCCCCAAAGTAAGAAATGCAAGCATATTCTTTTCCCTAGGTGGATCCCAACCAACACTCCCTCCACAAGACAAGTGCCAATGGTAAATCCCTTATCCCTTCTCTGATAAACCTCATAGTCTTCTCTCCACACCATGCCCTAAGAATTCTACCCATCCCTATAAGAATTGCAAACACAAATACATTCAAATTTCAGGCTAAAAGAGGGAACAACAGCAGTTTTAAAAGGAGAGCCTACCTCTCCATGATGGAGACTTGCTTTCAAAACAACAGTTTTATTACACCAAAACCCAGTCCCAAATCAGCAAGGTAAATGTATGCACAATCAAATCCTCTTCTTCCATCAAGAAAGCTCCAAAATGCAAGAGAAATTTGACCCAAGAATGAAATTTCCAACCTTCAACAACCACAAAATGAGGAGTAATTCAAAATATAAAGGAGAGGGTGGAAGAGGATGATGTGGATTCCAAGTGGGATGCCACATCATTTTTCTTCCTTCCCCAAGAGTGTAATCCACATCAACAACAAATCACCCTAAAAGAAAAATGACAAATTTACTTACATACACAATGTAGCCCATACCCCAAAAGGAATGCATTTCAAATTTGTAAGATAAGTGCAATCAATACTTACAATAAATCATGTCAAAATGTAATAAAATAAGTTGATTTTGACTCTAAATTAATAAACAAGATTGGTGGAGGATTTTGAGAGGTGTGGGACAAGTTTAACTTGTCCCACAAGCCTCCAAATTTGTCCTCCAAGCTCAAATTCAATTTCAAGAGAGAGATGGAGTGTTTTACCTTCTAAAATCTTCTTACAACCTCTTACAATTTCTTACACAATTTATAACTTCACTTACACAACCCATACTTGGTAACTTACACACTCTTTTAAAATGCATTTATTTCTATGACATTTATTTATTACAAACTTTTGACACAACCATATATTTAATTACCATATGGTTATAAAATATATAAATAAATTTCATTTTCAACCAAGAGAATAACATTTAATTTCACCTTCCACATCTATTTAATTTAATTAAATTTTAACTATATGAACCTCACATCATACTATCACTTTTAAATAATTAAAACAAAAGCACATTATAAATAAAATACACACAACAATAATTAAAAAGGGAACACATAATAAAAACACATATATGCCCCTATGGTCACAATAATGGAAATCCCCCATGGGAAATCCTAACAAATAAACACACAATCAAACACAGTTGCCATGGTGACCTTGTTGATTTCACACTGAATTCCAATATGGTTAGTCTCCAGTCCCCCAACATTGTTGTGATTTTAACCTGTAAAATGTAAAATACCTCCTTCGGCCTCGTGGCCACATCAGAACATCCAAATGACATAAGCAACATAAAATTATTAATTTTAAATCACAACAATATCAAGGATTCAATATTTATCATTAAAATTCAATTTATAACTATATCATCATCCAATAGATTTCTATACTAGAGATATTCATAATAATCAATGTCACATGTCTAAAATTAACATCAATAACTTTATCCATGTCAACTAGTATATCATTATCCACATAATAATAAAAATGTCTCAATGATCCTCAAGCACAATAATGAATCTAGATCAATATTAATCCATAGTCTAACATCTAACCATCATGCTCATCAAAACATGATAATGTCCATAATGATCCATGAGCTAGTATATACACATCCTATTACATCAAAATATAATAATATCCAAAATATGATCAATAGAGTCGGGATCGGTATCTAAAAGTTTCAAAGGGAAGTGGGCACTACATCCCCTCCCTTAAACTAGACTTCCTCCTGGAGTCACTGGAACAAAAGTGGAAACTACACTCGTAAAGCAAAGTAGCATCCTCCCAAGTGGCTACAGTCTCATCATATCTGTCCCACTGCACTCATACCTGATCAATCTCTCTGCCTCGAAGGCTCGGGGTCCCGTGATCTATGATACAGACGGGATCCACCATCAACTGTCCCTGACCTTGCACCTATAATGATGTCCAATCCAGCACATGAGAAGGATTTGTGATATATCTCCTAAGAACAGAAACATGAAACACATCATGTACGTGAGACAAGTTGGGTGGTAATGCTAGACGATAAGCCAATGGGCGATACGCTCCAAGATCTCAAAAGGTCCAACGAACCAAGGAGCTAACTTAGAACCTTTTCCATAATGGATCGGGCTCTTATGTGGCATAACACGGAGGAAAACCTTCATGCCCACATCAAAATTACGCTCGATTCTATGCTTTGATCGAAGATACTTCTTACGCTACCTATCCCGTGCCTCCCGTATTCTCTCCCTCGATCAACACTACTGTTGCTCCATGTCCCGTAAAGAGCTGGTCCAAGAGATACTCTATCCTCTAACCTATCCCAACTAAGGGGTGTCCCGCACTCCTTACCATACACGGCCCGAAAAGGAGCCATGCCTATAGAGCTCTGGAAACTATTATTGTAGGCAAACTCCACAAGGTACAAATACTCCTCCCACTTAGACTGCTGATCCATCACATACATCCCGAGCATGTCCTCCAAAATATTATTCACCCTCTCGGTCTCTCCATCTGCCTTTGGGTGATAGGCTGAAGTTAATATTCGTCCCGAGAACATACCATGGTAGTCTAGAAATGGGAAGTGTACAAAGGATCGTGGTCACAACCGATCTTCTTCGAGGATTCCGTGCAATCTGACGATCTCATCCAAGTAAACACATGCCACCGCACTAGATTTATAGGTGGTCTTCAATGGGGAAAATTGAGCTACTTTTGTTAATTTATTAGCCATGACCATGATGGCGTCGTGGTGATATCTCGACATCGGTAATCCAACAATGAAATCCATGGAAATGGTGTCCCATTTCCACTCTGGTATAGCATGAGGATAGAGAAGGCCAGCTGGATGTTGATGCTCGGCCTTCACTTTCTGGCACTCTAAATAGCATGACACAAACTAAGCCACATCCCTGTGAAGTCCTCTCCAATGATATAACTATCTCAAGGTGGCATGCATCTTCTTCACCCCAGGATGGGCTAAATAGGGTGCATGATGTGCCTCTGTCAAGATGTCTTGCCTCAAGCCTCCATCTCTAGGAACATAAATCCAACCTCTGTGCCTGAGAAGACCATCTGCCTCTAGTGAGAAACCATCAAATTTCCCCTCAAGGGGTCTCTGGGACTCAATCTCTACTCGGGCTGCAATGTAGAAACTGTCAAGAGGAAGCTGCTGAAGGATCCTACTCCATAAATCTGTGCTCACTAAAGTATCCATGCTCAAATGCCTCCATCTGCTGAGGGCATCTACAACCACATTCTCCTTCCCCTTCACATGCTCTATCTCCATGTCGTACTCACAAAGCAACTCCATCCAACGCCTCTGACGAGTGTTTAGATTGGGCTACGTGAAAAGGTGGTGAATACTCAAATGATCTGTCCTGAGTGTGAATATCTGACCAAGAAGAAAGTGTCTCCATCGAACTAAAGCATGCACAACTAACGTAAGCTCAAGATCATGGGTAGGATAATTAAGCTCGTGATACTTGAGTTTACGAGACTCAAAAGCTACAACTCTACCCTCCTGCATAAGAACACCTCCAAGGCCTGCTAACAAAGCATCTGTGCATACAAAGAACTCACCATGTGGATCTGGCACTGCAAGAATGGGTGTTGTAGTGAGATATTTCTTCGATGTCCTAAAGGCCTCGCTCACACCGTATGACCAAAAAAATTTATTTCCTTTCCGCAAGGGAAGTGATGGGGTGTGCTATCCGAGAGAAGTCTGGACAAATCTCCCGTAGTACCTTTCTAACCCCATCAAGCTGCGTACCTCTGTCACATAGTAGTGGTACTGACCAATCCATAATGGCTCTAATCTTGGAAGGATCGATTGCGATCCCTTCCCCGAGATGATATAACCCAAGTCCTGTATCTCTGACTCGAAAGAAAGCACACTTCTCCAAGTTCCCGTAAAGCTGCTACTCACGAAGACACTAAAGAACCTGACAAAGGTGCCCCTCATGCTCCTCATGCATATGCGAGTAAATCAGAATTTCATCAAGAAAGATGAGCATGAAGTGATCTAAGAAGGTCCTGAATACCCCATTCATAAAACTCATAAACACTGCGGGGGCATTTGTCAAACCAAAAGGCACCACTGTGAACTCATAGTGCCCATACCTCGTACGAAAAGTAGTCTTATGGATGTCTATCTCTGTAATCCTCAACTGATGGTACCCAGACTTGAGATCAATCTTAGAGAACACCGTGGCTCCCCTCATTTGATCAAAAAAGTCATCAATACGAGGTAGGGGATAACGTTTCTTGATCGTTACCTTATTCAACTTGGCGATAGTCTATGCACAACCGCAAGGAGATCCATCCTTCTTCTTAACAAAATAACCGGTGCACCCCAAGGGGATACACTAGGACGAGATAAGGCCTTTCTCTAGAAGGTCTTCCAACCGCAACTTGAGCTCATAGAGATCTCGGGGTGGTCATCCAATAAGGATCTCATGAGATAGGATCTGCTCCTAAAACCATATCAATATGGAAATCAATCTCACGTGGGGTGGCATCCCCGTAGCTCCCCTGGGAAAACATCTGCATACTCTCTCAAAATGGGATGGTCATCTAGCGATGGTCCACTAGACCCATCCTCTCGATCCAGTCACCACCGACACTACATACATCTGACAACCCCATCACACACACCGCTTGAGCTGCATAGTAGAGATAGTGCGAATAGAAATAGGTCTCCTGACCCCAGAAATCACCAATTCAACTCCAAGATCGTCTACACAAGATATAGTCTTATGATAGCAATCCATCCTCGGCCCTATGTGCGAGATAACCAATCCATTCCTAAAATGACTCTCATACGAGCCCAAAGGAAGTACGCGAAGATCTGAAGTGGTGGTGAAAGGTCCCAAGTTAACAACACACTCCTTTACTAAGGATTCTACGTGTGTGCGTGCTTCACGTCTACATGTGCATGTGTGCATGTGTTTGTAGTGCCCACTTCCCTTTGGAACTGTTTAGATACTAATCTTGGTACTTAGTGTGTGTGTGTGCGATGTGCGAGTGCATGTGCATGTGCATGTGCATGTGTGTGTGTGTGTGCATGTAGAGATGCACTTGCATGTGCGTGTTTGTGTGTGTGTGTGTGCGTGCATGTGCAGTGCACGTACTTGTCTGTTTACGTGTGTGTGTGCATGTGGAGATGTGCTAGCATGTGTAGTTACGCATGCATGTCTATTTTCATATGCGCATGTGTGTGCGTGTGCGTGTGCGGAGTGCGTGTGTTGTTGTAAATCAGCAGCACCCCTGGATGCAAATCAAGTTTCTAAGTTGATGTTTCATGCATCCAGTGTGATTGCACAACATTGAAACCTCTCTACAAGTGTGGGACTTGTAAAATGAGAGAGGAATCTCTAAATTAGAGGTTGGTTCCTCAAATTCCTCTGATTAGATCTGTTATTTGCACAATTTCATAGGTTTGAATCCTAATCCTACTCTAAATTCCAAGGAGACAGAGATAGAAAGTGCAAAAATTGAAACTAAACTAATAGGTGATACACACCAAAGGAGTTGAACACTTCTTGTTCATGAAAATTGACACAATTTCATAAAATGCAACATGAAACATCATACACAGGCTGATAAGATGCAATTAGAGGTCTGAAATGAAGCAAGACAATACAAACAAAGGACTGAAAATTGATCACAGAGTCTGCACTGTCATTTTTCACTGTCAAAATCCTTGCATTTGCAACATCAAAGAGGTAGAAACTTGTTACAATCATGAAGAAGGTCTGATACTTGCAAAAATCACTTGTTGAAGGTGAAAGAAGAAGCTTGCTATCCAAAAAAATGTTCAACCTCAAAAAATGAGCCAAATCTGGCTTTTACAATGCATGGGTCAAGCCCAGGAGAGAGAAAATGTGTAAAAAACATGGAAGCCATTCCCCATTGAATGAAGATGCATTAAAACAACATGGGCATCCTTACATACCCATGCCCTGACATTTTTGGCCATGCTGAAGAAGAATGTGACCCATTTTGCATTAAAACTGGTTGTTGAAACGTCATTTCTGGCCATTACCACGTGCCAGAGGTGTTTCTTGATTTTCTCTCTCCAAACTCAACCAAAATTCAAAATTGACCCTGGAATCATGTAGATAATTTCACCAGCTTTCCATTGATATAAAGAACATGAAAATCGAGCTCTGGATCGAAAGATATGGCGATTTGAAAATTTAGGGCAAAAAACAAGCCAAAATCGGATCGGCGGGCAAAAGTTTGAATTTTTACCCATTTGGTCTTTGGAAAAATTTCAAATTTTCCCCATGCTCCACCACTCCAGTGCCACGTGGTGGCTTCCTGTGGCTGCGAGCCTCTAAGGGAAAATTTCCCACAAAAACTCTGCCGAGCCATAACTTGAAAAATATGAGGAGTTAGGAGGAAAACTTTACCTTTCTAGAAAGCTGAGAGAGAGCTCTATCCAATGGTGCCATTTTTAGAAAGATTTGAGTGCATAAAAATAAAAAATTGAGACTGAGGCACAAGAGAGGTAAGAACACAAGGAGTTAGCCACAAAAATGAGTAGGGGCACATTTTGGATAACAATTTTGGCGACTCAGAGGGGTCATCTGCCTGCTAGATGAAGATACCGTTTCTGAAGTAGCCCATTGGGCATGGAGTCATAAAATTTTATGTTCGGAACCCCAATGACTTAGAATGTTGCAAGGAGGAAGATGGAATATCACCTGATGGAAGCAAGGACTACAAAACATCTCCAGGGACAGCAAGCCTGTGCCAAAGCACTTAGGGAAAGCAAAACAACCTACAACAAAACAATGTGCACAAGCACTTGGAGGAATGAAAACCTAAGCTAATATTTACAAGGTGGAGAATTTTCCTTTATTAGAAATTCTTTAGATAGATTCCATTAACAATCTATCGTATTCTTCGCCATCCAGTGAAGACAATTGGAAGGCATTGTTGTCCTTACACTTTGTGACCATGTATGGGCCACTCCAAATGGCATCAAATTTTGAATGCCTTACACTAGATCTATCTATCTTCCCATTTTAACACTAGATCTCCAACTTGGAAAGATCTACTCTTGGCCTTCCTATCAAAGGTCTTCTTGATCAAAGCTTGATCCTTCTCCATTGCTTGGGATGCCTGATCTCTGATCTCTTGGAGCTCCATCAACTCTGCATATCTCACCTCCATGGGCCCAAACTCTAGCAACTCTAACTACTTCATGAGTTCCAATGTTGGCAACTCAAGTGACATGGGCAAGATTGCCTCTCTTCCATAAACAAGCCTGAATGGAGAGTTACCTGTGGATCTCTTGGGAGTTATCCTATCAGCCCATAAGGTTGATTTCAGTTTGGTATGCCAAGACCTTTGATTCTCATCAAGAGTCCTCCTAATGATCCTCAACAAGTTCTTGTTTGTAGATTCAGCCTGGCCATTACCCTGAGGGTAGTAGTTTGATGAAGTACTTAGGTAGATCCCATTCTTGACAGCCCACTCAGTCACCTTGGATCCAATGAATGCTAATGCATTATCTGAGATTATTGTAGTAGGTATGCCAAATCTGTTACTATCCCCTCATAGAAGTCTAAGATGTTAGACTCATTTGCTTCCTTGAGTGCTCTTGATTTAGTCCACTTGGTGAAGTAGTCACGTGGGTCATCAAAATCCACTTATGCCCTTGGCTTGAATTGGGATTAATGACTCCAATGAAGTCCAAACCCCATTGCATGAATGGCTGGTCAACTGAAATTGGATGCAATGGAAGGGCAGCAAGCCTCTCTTTACCTGTGAAGAATGCACAATTCTTGCACCTTTTGATCCACGCAAAGCAATCACTGAAAATCTTGGGCCAATAATAACCAGCCTTCATGATTTTTAGAGCTGTCACTCTTGGTGCAAAATGACCACCAGCTGGTCCACCATGGAACTCTTCCAACACCCTATGAATCTAATTTGTGCTAATGCATCTCAGCAGCACTCCATTCACATCTTTCTTGAACAAAACACCATCTACTATGGCATATGGGACAGCCTGCAATCTGAAGTGTCTTCTTTGGGTTTTGTTCATCTCTGGAGGGCATAGGCCTGTGCTTAGGAAGTGCATTATACCTTGGGTCCAGCAAGGAGTGGGGACAACATTATCCTCTTCTTGAGTGCTACCTTGCACATGGCTGTCTTGAACTGTCAAAACAGCCTCTTCTTTATTGCATACTCCTTTTTGCTTTCCCAGAATCAGCTGCTCACACAATCCTTTTCCTCTTACCAACTTGGTGACCTTGATCTCAATGTCATACTCCATGACACGAGTGATCCAACCTACCCTTTTCTCATTCAAATCCTTGTTGAGGAGGAAGTCCTTTACTCCCGCATGAGAGACCAACAACTGAACCTTGTTGTTTGAGACTAGATGCTTGAATTTCTTCAAGCTTCTGATTACTGCAAGTACATGCTTCTCAATAAAAGAATATCTCACCTCATAGTCATCTAGGCTTTGGCTGAAGAAAGCAATTGGCTACTCATCATTGTCCTTGTTCTGTTGTACCAAAATGGCAGAAATGGTATCATTACCCCCAAATGCATAGAGGATGAAATCCTTGGAGAAGTCTGGGTTGATGAGAGTTGGTGCTTGAGAGATGGCTTCTTTGATTGCTTCAAAACTCTCCTTGCCTTCTGCTATCCATTTGAAAGCCATGCTTTTCTTCAACATCTTGGTGATAGGTTTGACAAGGGCTGTAAAATCTGGGACAAACCTCTGAACAAAATTTATTCTCCCCAAGAAACTCTGAAGTGCCTTCTTGTGGCTTGGCAATGGTAGTGCTCTTATGGCTTCAACTCTCTCTGGATCAATTGCTAATCCTTCTTTGGAGACAATATGGCCAAGGAGCTTTCCTTCATGTGCTAGGAAGATACACTTCTTAGGATTCAAAGACACTCCAAATCTCCTGCACCTTTGGAAGACTTGTCTCAAATGAGAGAGGTGGTCTACTACATTCTTTGAAAAAACAGTGATATCATCAAGATATATCAGCACCATGTTGTTAATCAAACCTTTGAACGCCATGTCCATTGCTCTTTGGAAGGTAGCTCCAGCGTTGGACAACCCAAATGGCATTTTCCTGTATGCATAAGTTCCCCATTTGGTTGTGAAGGCTATCTTGAATTGATCTTCTTCCTTCACCATAATCTGATTGTACCCTAAGTAGCCATCAAGCAATGAAAACCTTTCGGAGCCAGCAACAACTTGTAAAATCTGCTCCATAGAAGGAAGTGGGTAATGGTCCTTGAGAGATGCTCTATTCAAATCTCTGAAATCAACGCACAATCTGATCTCTCCACTCTTCTTTACATTTGGAACTAAGTTGGCAACCCAACTAGAATGCTTGATTGGGAATATGATTCTTGACTCAATCAACTTGTTCAATTCCTTCCTCATGAGAGGTTCCATGTGTGGATTGGTGGCCTTTGTTTCTTCTGATGGGCTTAGTATTTGGATCCAACTCAATGGTGTCTTTGAGCTAACTTGGGATTGAAACCTTTCAAATCTTCATAGCTCTAAGCAAACACATCAGGGGAACTCTTGACACAACTTGTATGAACTCATACCTTTCTTGTTCAGTTGTCATCTTTCCAATTTGCAATGGTTTGTTCTCTTCCACCAAGATGGATATTGAATCTTCTCTCTTGACCTGAATGTTTGCTTTCTCTTTCCTAAACTGATCATTGGGATTGAAAATGGACTCCAAAGTGATAAGTCCCTTGGGCAGCTTGTTAGTTCTCAGCTGTACCACTTGGTCACCATACTGTTGTTCCAATTTTTCTTGATTTTTAGCTGAGAACTCAGCTTCTTCTTGTAAGAAATGGATGATTTGCTGGTCATTCTCAAACACTTGCCAACTTACATTGTTATCCGGCACTGAAGGCCTCACAATCACATGGATGTTTGGCTATACCTTGTCCTTTTGAATGCTTTCCACAATATCAAAGGCTACCCCAACTGCTGCAAGCTTGTCAGCAGCTTGGTTTTCTTTTCTAGGAATGGATTTTATGCTAAAGCCCTCAAAATCTTCAATGAGGTCCCACACCCTGTTCTTGTAGCACTTGAGCAGATTATTCTTGACAGCATGCTGCCCCTTAACTTGGTTTACAATCAATTCACTGTCACCAAAGACTTGCAAGTTCTTTATTCCTCTCTTTATTGCCCAATGCATCCCTTGCACCAAGGCTTCATATTCAGCAGTGTTATTGGAGCATGCAAACTGAAATCTAAAAGCTGAATAGTACTTTACTCCTTGAGGTGAAATAAGCATAGCTCCACCTCCTGCACCTTATCTACTCCTTGATCCATCAAAAAATAGCTGCCATACCTCATTGTCATCCTTGTGGTTTGGCTTGGTGATGCTAGGAATGGGCTGATCTTCTTGATGTATGCAATAGACCCCTAGCTTAGATTCTTCTACTTCTTGATAAGGATCAAAATCATGCACCTTGTTTTCCCATTCATCAAGAGTTAGATCCGGGATGCTTCCAACCTTGGTGTCAGCTTCATCAGTGCTTGGGTGATCTTCTTGATCAAATGCCGAATAGTTGGCATTGATCTGACTTGGAGTGTAGGGCTCAATGTGGAAGTTTGCAATAGGTTCAAACCTGATTGTAGCTTTGGTTCCATACCTCGTTCTGAACAGCATGTGTGACCAATCAGCAGACAAATATCCTCCAATCTTGGCTATGAAATCTCTTGACAAACATAGGGCAAAGAGTGGTGGAAGGTCTATAACTGATACATCTTGTAAAACAACAACATTTGGACATGCATGCAAGGTAAGACTCAAGTTTCTAATCACCCCAATTGTTGTTACTATTGTCCCATCCAACTGCACTACCCCTTTGGATATGGTTTCATATTGAAGTCCTAGCTGATCAGCTATTTTCTTGGGCATCACTGAGCTACTTGCCCCGGAATCAATCATGCAATTGTGCACCAATTGGTTTCCAATGATTAATGAGACATAAAAAGGAGGGGGCTTCAACATTTTACCTTGCTTTCCTCCATGATTCCCTTTAGGATGAGCAGCATTTGTGAGCACCTTCTCTTGAATTTGGACTTGCTTATTCGAAGTTGGCCAGTCCTTCATGGCAGCTTGTAGCAAATCTCTATCGGCACAAGATAGATAGGGATTCCCACATTGATATATTTACATTTGTCTTCTTCATCTGATCAATGATACTAAATGGTGATGAAGGATCTCTTTGCTATCCCTTGGTTTGCATATTCATCCCTTGCATGTGGGCAGCAACAACTGGTATTTGAGTTGGTCTAGGAGCTGTTCTTGGCTGCCCTTGTGCATTTACAACTGGATTTTGTTTTCCAACCATTTGTGGAGCCATAAAAGGTTGTGGATTGGTTGGAGCTAATGGCTGTTCTTCACCCAAATTCCTTCTTTTTGACCTTGTGTTGGCTGCAACACCTTGAGAGACTATTTGATTTATGCCACAAAAATCCTCTGCCTGCCAGTTCACAAGTGTGGTGTCATTTGGAGCTGATTGCTGCTGGAATGTTTCTTGTTGTTGGTTGTTTCCTTGATTGCCCTCACCCTCCACACTAGTAGTTGTCACCATTAATGCTTGATTCAAGGCACCGTTGAAGCACATAGATTGGTTGTGAGGTTCATTGCATGGAAAACACCAATCATACTCCTGAGCAACGTTGTTTTGTGTTGGCACCAATGCCTTAGAGGTAGATATAGCATTTGGATTATAGGGCTGAAATGGTCTGTTAGTAGGAGGCCTTGCTTGATTTAGATTTGCATCTGGATTGGGTGGTCTATGAGGTTGATATGGCTGCCTGTTAGGCTGAGCTTGAGGCTGGAAGGAAGGTCTAAAACTTTGGGCTTGTTGCCTCTTGAGAGTAACCAGCTCATTACCTAAATTTTGCAATTGCTTCATGACTTCTTGAAGCTCATTTGGGGCACTTGGAGATGAAGTAGAAGCTTCATTTGAACTCTGATTTCTAGGAGTGGGAGAAGGAGCCAAATTAGGTGCTTGATTAGTGTTTGGGCTCTCTAAACTTGGAAACAATGGCATGGGAGGTCTAGGGGCTAGTTTGCCAGCTTGGATCAAACAATTTTCAGCCCTAATGGCAATGCTATAAGCCATAGGGATAGTTATGCCTCCCATGGACTGAATCAACATAGAAATATCAGAATTTAGAGCTTTGAGATAGTAAAGAAAAGCACCTTCTTTGCTTTGCTTGACTGCCACTAGAATTCTCTCCCAAGTCCTTTGAAATCTGAAATTAAAATCAGTTAGCTACTCATTGGGAGCTCTTTTGATAGTTGTCAGCTGCTCCAAAAGGGACAAGTTGTCTCCCTTTTCCCCAAACTACTCATGGAGGGCTATACATAGCTGATTCCAATTTTGAATAGAACTTGAGGCAAGACTCCTGAACCATTGCAAAGCTTTCCCTTTGAATGAAGATGCCAGCAGTTTGACAGCAACTTGCATCTCATTGATCTCATGGATTACACAAATGTTAGCAATATCCTTAACATGATCACCGGAGTGGTCTGATTTTCTCCAGTGAAGTATGGAATGTTCTTCAATGCTGCAACTAGGATTGGATTTTGTGCATTGAGAGCAAGTGGGCTGCTACCAGTGAAATTGACATAGGGGTTGTTTTGTGCCATTCTAATTGGTCTTAGAACCCTTGTTGACTGAATGAAAGGCCTACCAGGTGGAGGAGTTGAGAGAGTTCTATTTGGTGGAGATGGAGACCTTTGGATTCTCCTCCCACTTTGCCTTATTCTTGGAGATAACTGCAGATATTCAAAAACACCTCTTCCTCTCTAGCTCTTGACCTTGTGTTGATTCTTCTCATGAGTTTTCAGGTCTACACTGCCAAAACCAGCTGATTCTTCCCCTTGGAGTTGCCAGATGTGTAATTTATAGCTCTTTTAAGCAAGAAAATTGCAGCAGATGCACATCAACTTTGCTTTGCTGAATGAAAATGAGACCTCTAAGGTCCCACCGGTGTGCCAAAATTGTTGTTGCAAATCAGCGGCACCCACGGATGCAAATCGGGTTTCTAAGTTGATGTTTCAGGCATCTAGTGTGATTACACAACATTGAAACCTCTCTCCAAGTGTGGGACTTGTAAAATGAGAGAGGAATCTCTAGATTAGAGGTTGGTTCCTCAAACTCCTCTGATCAGATCTGTTATTTGCACAATTGCAGAGGTTTGAATCCTAATCCTACTCTAAATTCCAAGGAGATAGAGATAGAAAGTGTAAAAATTGAAACTAAACTAATAGGTGATACACCAAAGGAGTGGTGAACACTTCTTGTTCATGTAAATTGACACAATTTCATAAAATGCAACATGAAACATCATACACAGGCTGATAAGATGTAATTAGAGGTCTGAAATGAAGCAAGACAATACAAACAAAGGACTGAAAATTGATCACAGAGTCTGCACTGTCATTTTTCACTGTCAAAATCCTTGCATTTGCAACATCAAAGAGGCAGAAACCTGTTACAATCATGAAGAAGGTCTGATACTTGTAAAAATCACTTGTTGAAGGTGAAAGAAGAAGCTTGCTATCCAAAAAAATGTTCAACCTCAAAAAATGAGCCAAATCTGGCTTTTACAATGCATGGGTCGAGCCCAGGAGAGAGAAAACGTGTAAAAAACATGGAAGCCATTCCCCATTGAATGAAGATGCATTAAAACAACATGGGCGTCCTTACAGACCCATGCCCTGACATTTTTGGCCATGCTGAAGAAGAATGCGACCCATTTTGCATTAAAATTGGTTGTTGAAACGTCATTTCTGGCCATTACCACGTGCCATAGAGTGTTTCTTGATTTTCTCTCTCCAAACTCAACCAAAATTCAAAATTGAATCATGTAGAATTTCACCAGCTTTCCATTGATATAAAGAACATGAAAATCTGAGCTCTGGATCGAAAGATATGGCGATTTGAAAATTTAGGGCAAAAACAGGCCAAAATCGGATCGGCGGGCAAAAGTTTGAATTTTTACCCGTTTGGTCTTTGGAAAAATTTCAAATTTTCCCCATGCTCCACCACTCCAGGTGCCACGTGGTGGCTTCCTATTGGCCGCGGGCCTCCTAAGGGAAAATTTCCCACAAAAACTCTGCCGAGCCATAACTTGAAAAATATGAGGAGTTAGGAGGAAAACTTTACCTTTCTGGAAAGCTGAGAGAGAGATCTATCCAATGGTGCCATTTTTAGGAAGATTTGAGTGCATAAAAATAAAAAATGGAGACTGAGGCACAAGAGAGGTAAGAACACAAGGAGTTAGCCACAAAAATGAGTAGGGGCACATTTTGGATAACATTCGGAGCATGGGGCCTCCTAGGAGTCCCACTAGGACACAGGGTGGAGTTAGAGCTCAACCAGTAGGAGCTCAACCATAGAGGCCATAGCAGACTATGGCTGGATCATCAGGGTCCACATCACCTACCTCTAGGGCACCTTACAGCGGCAAAGTGTTGCGGTTTGGAGGACTTGGTGGTTGCTTCTGGGTTGGAGAGACTATCCCCAAAACCCTAATAAGGGTAAGGTACATATTGTTGCAAATCAACAAAGACTCCACGGATGTAAATCAAGGTTCTAAGTTGATGTTTAGGGCATCCAGTGTGATTGCACAACATTGAAACCTCTCTCCAAGTGTGGGACTTGCAAGATGAGAGAGGAATCTCCAGTTAGAGGATGGTTCCTCAAACTCCTCCGATTAGATCTATTATTTGCCTGCACAACCGTAGATGTTCGATCCTAATTTATCCTAATTTGCAAGGAGACAGGATAAGAAATGTAAAAATTAAAACTAAACTGATAAGGGTGATACACCAAAGGAGTGGTGAGCACTTCTTACTCATGAAAATTGACAAAATCAGAAATTGCAACATAAAACATCATGCACAAGTTGATAAGTTGTAAACAAGGGTTTAAAATGAAGCAAACAACACATACAAAGGATCAAATCATTCACAAGCTTTGCATTGTGATTTTCAACATCAAAATCCTTGTATTCCAACACCAAAGATGTAGAAAAACCTATTACAATCCTTGCAAGGTCCGATACTTGCCAAAATCACTTGTTGAAAGTGAAAATAGAAGTTTTCTGTGAAAAAAGTGTTCCCCATCAAAAAATGAGCCAAATCGGCTTTTACGGTATTGCATGGGTCGAGCCCAGGAGAGAAAAATGTGAAAAAACGTGGGATCCATTCCCCATTGACCAAAATTCATTAAAAATAGCATGGAGGTCCTTACAAACCCATGCCACGACATTTTTGACCATGCTTTGAGAAGAATGCGACCCATTTTGCATTAAAATTGGTTGTTGAAACGTCGATTCTGTCCATGGGTGCATACTAGAATATTTTTTTATTTTGTCCCTCCAAAATAAACCGAAATTCAAAATGACCATGGAATCTTGTAGAGAATTTCACCATTTTCCATTGATATAAATAACGTGAAAATCCGAGCTCTAGATCGAAACTTATGGCCATTTGAAGATTTAGGGCAAAACAGGCCAAAATCGGATCGGCAAGGGCAAAAACTTTGAATTTTTACCCGTTTGGTCTTTGGAACATTTTTCAAATTTTCCCCTTACTCTCCCACTCCGGGTACCACATGGCATGTTCGATTGGGCATGAGCCCTTCCCGACCATTTTTCCTTCGGGTCGCTTGGTGTTTTTTTGCCCTTGGACATGTGGCTTCCCGATTGGTCTGCGGGCCTTGCAAGGGAAAATTTCCCACAAAAACTCTGCCAGAGCCATAACTTGAAAAATAAGTGGAGTTAGGAGGAAAACTTTACCTTTTTGGAAAGTTGAGAAAGAGCTCTATCCAATAGTGTCATTTCCGAAAGGTTTTGAATGCCTAAAAGTAAAAATTTATGACTGAGGAACAATAGAAGGAAAGAATGAAAGGGAGTTAGCCACAAAATGAGCGGGGGGGCACATTTGGATAACAATTTTGGTGACTTAGAGGAGGGTCATCTACTGCTGGATGAATGATCGTGGCTGAAACAATCCATTGGGTATGGAGTCATGAGTAGTAGCCTGAAAACTGATCCGAACTTTGAAAACTTCCCTCTCGAACCGCTTGAATCCCACTTTGGACATGGAGTTGTTCCCACCAAAATGCCATCAAAACGAATCATGCAAGAGCGAAACCAACAAAGCACCAAAACTATGTACAAACTGAAAATCATACATGCTCCAAATGGAACATGGAGAGTGTGCACAAGCACTTCTTCTACTGAAAGAAAACCTACCTACTCTACTCTAACGAAGTAATGGTGAGCTAAACGAACCCTCGCACTCCGGTTTGTCCAAAATAGCTTCCTTTCTTCAAAATTGGCAGCCATGCAAATGATTTGGAGCTGAGTATGGCTGATTGGATGAGTGGAAAATCAACAACAAGCTGGTCTTCTACTCAAATTAGCAAGGTGTCAACTAAAAACAAATCCAATACCTCTTTTAGTTGCTCTGCATTTGGATTGGAGAGGTATGACAGCTGATCCTTAGAACTTTGCAGCTCATCCTCATGCTTAGAAGCAAGCATGACTAGTTGTGGCTTCTCCTTTGGCTCCAATGAAGCCAAATACCTGATTGGGCAAGGTTTGATCCGTTGAGTATGCCCATAATTCTGATTTTCAATTCCAAGAAAGGAGTTCTCTTATAGACCTTGAATGGATGGTGTGGAAGCAAATGGTAGAACCCTTCGCCCTTTCTCTTCCTCCATGAAGGACATGAAAGATTAAAATCTTCCAATATTGGTTCCAAAGAGCTTTTATAAGATGCGAAAGCTGCTGAAATGAATACTTTCCTCCATGACAGCAGGCTCTTGTGTTTGGAAGATGGATGATGAAAGAGAGAATGGTGGAAACTCAACCGGTTTTTCTTCATCAAAATAGTCCTCCAAATCAGACAGGTAAACTACCTCATTGCTGTCCTGCTACAAATGTTCAACCTCTCCCATGGAGTTCTCTTGATCTGCAACTTGATCACCATGGTTTCTTCCATCCTCCAAAGCATTGAGTTTCGAGGGATCAAACTCTTCTTCAAGATCACTAGAACTTGAGAGAGATGAAGTAGAGAGAAGAACTAAAGGTTCTTCTATAACCTACTTTGTGCTCAAAGCCTTTGGATCTACACTTTTATCCCCCATAGCTGGAATGTGCTCCTCTTCTTTTGGATTTGGAGCAACTTCTCCTTCCTCTTGCTGCTCTGTCCCTCATGACTAATTTTTTCAATTTGAATTGGATCAGCATTTCCTTCAAATAGGGTGCCAACATGGACACTATATTCTAAACAAATTGATTGTTGATCTGCAACTCCTTTTTGCTCTTCTTCTGCTGCAACAAAATCAGTCTTGACCACCATTTGTTCTTTAACTCCAACCTCTTCTGAAGGTTTCATCAGCAAAGGGATCTTCTTCATCCCAAATTTAAGAGCCCAACTCTTCAAAATTTTAATTTCTTCATCCTTGTTTGGATTCTCTTTTGCTGTCCTTCATGACTATTTTTGTAATTTTTGTGGTGATGGAGGAGGTAAAACCTCTTGTTTCTTTAGAGGAGAGGGTGTTTCATTTAGCTCTTGTGGAGGGGATGACTGTTTGGAAGGGAAAAGGACAGAAGAATTGAGATGAGGTGGAAGACTAGGGGGTGGAGAAATGGATTCAACACTTGGGACAACAGATGGAGAGTTTAAAACTTGACATCTTGAGATAAAACAGATTGGGAAAGAGGAAAAGAAAAGGCATGAGATGGTGTGCTTACCCATTGACAAGGTTTTGAATACTCCTCTCATACACCTCTATTCCTTCAATCCACTTTGCAAGAAATGGCAGCATTGCAATCATGAAGTCAAGATTCTCTTGAGGGTTGTAATGCCTTGGGAAAGGTCCCACCCATGGATAGGGTGCTCCACAATCATTCCAAATGCTTTCATTTGTGCTTGAGCCCTAGATTTCACCATGTTTACCTCCATCTTTTGATTTTCTCCAATGCAGACCAGCATCTTGCATCTGATTCTCTTCATTGTATGCACACCCTTGCTCTTGGAAAGCTCCATAGTCAAACTGATTTTGGCATTCCTCATATGGGTATGTATGCTGATTTTGAATTTGTTCAAAATGCTGATTTGGAGGATTCAAAAACATGTTGGAGGTGGGAAACATTGCTGCTGTTGTAAATGTGAGTTCCATGATGGAAATGAAGTCATGATTGCACAACTTCATGGAATGGAAAAGAATGAAAGAGATGGAAAGAATAATGGATGGAAATGGATGAAAAATAGGTCTCGCAACTTAAGAAATGGGTTGCTTGATTAGATGGAGTCACCAAATGTGTTTGCAAGTGCCTCCAAAGGCTGAAATTTTCACAAGAACACACCAAGCTCAAAATATGAAGTGGAAGACCTCTAAGATCCCACCGGGTGATCAAATTTCTGTTTGATCATACTAGCATCCACCCTGATGCAAATCAAGGTTCTAAATTGATGTTCCGAACCTCTCTCCAAGTGTGGGACTTGCAAAAATGAAGAGAGAATCTCCATATTGAGAGGCTGGTTCCTCAACTCCTCCGATCAGCTATTTTACTTGCATAGGTTCAGAGGTTTAAACTCCTAAATCTACTATAAATTTCAAAGGGACAAGGATAGAAAATGCAAAAAGAAAGAACTAAAACTAATGCTTATAGGTGATGCACCAAAGGAGTGGTGAGCATTTTTACTACTGTAAATTGACACAAATTCATAAAATGCAACAAAAACAACATGCACAAACCGATAAAGCTATAATGAAGTGTTAGAAATTAGGCAAACAACACCATAGGATAAAAACTAATCACAGGGGCTGCATTTGTTATTTTAACATCAAAATCCTTGCATTCAAACACCAAAGGTAAAAATACAGTTGTAGTTTCTAGAAAAGGTCTTTTATTCCACTAAATCACTTCAAGGTGAAAAAGGGAGCTTGCCATACACAAAAAATGTTCAACCCTTTGAAAAATGAGCCAAATCTAGCTTTACAAAGGTGCAAGGTCAAGCCCAGAGAGAGAAACGTGGGAAAATGTGGAAGGGATTCAACCATTGACCAAAATGCCATCAAAAAAGTATAGGTGGTCCTGACAAACCCATTCCCGACATTTTTAACCATGCTTTGAGAGAATGCGAGCCATTCTTCATTAAAATCGGTGGTTGAAACATCATTTTTGTTCATGACCACGTGCCAGAAGCATTTTTTGATTTTCTCTCTCCAAACTCTACCAAAATTCAAAATTGACCCTAAAATCTTGTAGATAATTTCACCAGCTTTCCATTGATATAAAGAACATGAAAAACTGAGCTCTGGATCGAAAGATATGGCGATTTGAAGTTTTAGGGCAAAAAACGGGGCCAAATCGGGTCGCTTTGATATTTTTGGCCTGGACACGTGGCGAGTTCTGATTGGCTATGGGCCTTCTAGGGGAAAATTTCCCACAAAAACTCCACCGAGCCATAACTTGAAAAATACATGAGTTAGGAGGAAAACTTTACCTTTCTGGAAAGCTAAGAAAGAGCTCTATCCAATGGTGTCATTTCCAGAAGGTTTTGAGTGCCTGAAAAGTAAAATTTTGTGACTGAGGCACAAGAGAGGGAAGAATGAGAGGAGTTAGCCACAAAATGAGCAGGGGGCACATTTTGGATAACAATTTTGGTGACTCAGAGGGTCATCTACCTCTGGATGAAGTGATCAATACTCAAGCATCCATTGGGCATGGAGTCATGAGTCAGTAGCCTCGCAAACTGATCTAAACTTTGAAAACCTCCTCTCTGAGCCACTTGAAACCCACTGAAAAATGGACTGCGTGCCATCAAAACGAGCAAAACCAAGCACCACAAAAACTATGTACAAAACTAAAGGGTCATACATGCTCCAAAATGGAACATGCAGAGTGTGCACAAGCACTTCTTTTACTGAAAGCAAAACTACCTATCCTACTCTAACTGGAAGCAAAAGTGGGCTAAACAAACCCTACAACTGGTTGTGTAAAATAGCTTCCTTTCTTCAAAATTGGCAACCATGCAACTGATTTGGCATTGAACATGGCTGATTGGATGAATGGAAAATCAACAAGAAGCTGGTCTTCCACCCAAATCATCAAGGTATCAGCTGAAGGCAAATTCAATACCTCTTTTAGTTGTTCTGCATTTGGATTGGAGAGGTATGACAGCTGATCCTTGGTTCTTTGTAGCTCATCCTCATGCTTAGAGCAAGCATGACTGATTGTGACTTCTCCTTTGGTTCCAATGAAGCCAAATACCTGATTGGGCAAGGTATGGTCCTTTGAGTATACCCATTGCCCGATTTTCAACTCCAAAATGGAGTCTTCTTGTAGACCTTCTTGGGTGGGTGATGTGGAAGCAATGGTAGGACTTTTTGCCCTTTCTCTTCCTCTAATGAAGAACATGAAAGATTAAAATCTTCCAATCTTGGTTCCAAAGAGCTGCTATAAGATGCAGGCTGCTGCAAATGAATGCTCTCCTTCATGACAAAGAGGCTCAAGTATTTGGGGACGTGGAAGATGAAAGAGAGAATGGTGGAAACTCAACCGGTTCTTCTTCATCAAAACAATCCTCCAAATCGATAGATACACTACCTCATTGTTGTCCTAATGCAAATGCTCAACTTCCTCCATAGTGTCCTCTTGATCTGTAACTTGATCATCATGGTTTCTTTCATCCTCCAACATTGAGTTTGAAAGATCAAACTTTTCTTCAGCACTAGAACACGAGAGGGATGAAGTAGAAAGAAGAACTGAAGGTTCTCCTATAACCTGCCTTGTGTTCAAAGCCCTTAGATCTGCAATTTTCTCCTCCACAACTAGAATGTGCTCCTCTTCTTTTGGATTTGGAGCAGCTTCTCCTCTTCTACTACTTGAAGACAATCTTGTTCTTGATAGAACTCTTCCTCTAGACGAAGTTCGTTAAGTTAAACTCTTTGATCTACTTCTAGAGGACAAGTTGGGACTGTAGGATCTTCTTCAGAGCTTTCTTCCTCCATGGCTGATTGTGTAACTTGAATTGAATCAACATTCTCTTCAAATAGAATGCTAACATGGAAACTACTTTCTGAGCAAACTGATTGCTTTTCTGCTTCTTCTTTTTGCTCTTCTCTTCCTGCAAAGAAAATTCAGTCCTAACCACCACTTGTTTTCCAACTCCAACCTTTTCTAAAGGCTTAACCATCAAGGGATCTTTGTCATCCCAAATTTAAGAGCCCAACTCTTCAAAATTTGAATTTCTTCATCCTTGTTTGGCTTTCTTTTTTGTTTTCCTTTGATTGGCATTCTGATTTTTATCCTCCCAACATGGATTTGGGAATGCAAGAGGAGAAGTGGATTGTAACTCAATTGATTTTGCACAATTTTTGTGGTGATGGAGGAGGTAGGAACTCTTTCATTCTTTGGAGGGAATGGCTGTTTGGAAGGGAAAAGGACAGAAGAATTGAGATGGGGTGGAAGACTAGGGAATGGAGAAATGGATTCAACACTTGGGACAGCAGATGGAGAGTTTAAAACTTGACACTGCTGAGATAAAACAGATTGGGAAAGAGGGAGAGAAAAGGCATGAGATGGTGTGCTTACCTATTGACAAGGTTGTTGAATACTCCTCTCATACACCTTTATTCCTTCAATCCACTTTGCAAGCAATGGTAGTGTTGTAATCATGAAGTCTAGCTTCTCTTGAGGGTCTGTAATGCCTTGGAAAAGGTCCCACCCATGGACAAGGTGCTCTACAACCGATTCTAAATGCTTTCATTTGTGCTTGAGCCTTGGATTGCACCATGTTTACCTCCATCTTTTGGATTTGTTCCAACATACCAGCATCTGCATTTTCTTCTTGACTTCATTGTATACCCCTTGTGCTTGACATGCTTCATATCCAAACTGACTTTGGCATTGCTGCTCATATGGGTAGACATGCTGATTTTGAATTTGATCAAAATGCTGATTTGGAGGATTTGTAAAACATGTTGGAGGTTTGATATACTATGTTGTAAATGTGAATTCCATGATGGAAATGAAGTCATGATTGCACAACTTCATGGAATGGAAAAGAATGAAAATGATGGAAAGAAGAATGGATGGAAATGATAAAACTTTGTCTCAACTTAGAGAATGAGTTGTTTACCGATGGAGTCGCCCTGTGCTTTTGAAAGTGCCTCCAAAGGCTGGATCTTTAACAGAACACACCAACTGAAAGATAAAGTGGAAGACCTCTAAGGTCCCACCGGTCATGCCAAAACTATTGTTGCAAATCAGCAGACACCCCACGGATGTTGATCAATTTCTAGTTTGATCATACTAGCATCCAAAGTGTGATTACACAACATTGAATCCTCTTCCCAAGTGTGGGACTTGTAAAATGGAAGAGGAATCTCATCAGATTAGAGGTGGTTCCTCAACTCCTCCGATCAGCTATTTTTTGCACAATTGCAGAGGTTTAAACTCCTAAATCTACTCCTAATTTTCAAAGGGACAAGGATAGAAAATGCAAAAAGAAAGAACTAAAACTAATGCTAATAGGTGATGCACCAAAGGAGTGGTGAGCATTTTTACTTCTTAAATTGACATGATTCATAAAAGGCAACAAAAATAACATGCACAAACCGATATGAGGTGTAATGAAGTGTTAGAAATTAGGCAAACAACACCAGGGAGAGGATAAAAACTAATCACAAACTCGTATTGTTATTTTAACATCAAAATCACTTGCATTCAAACACCGAAAGGCAAAAATATAGTTGTAGTTTCTAGAAAAGGTCTGCTTATTCCACTAAATCACTTCCAAGGTGAAAAAGGGAGCTTGCCATACACAAAAATGTTCAACCCTTTGAAAAATGAGCCAAATCTAAGCTTTTACAAAGTCATGAAGGACAAGCCTCAGAGAGAGAAATGCATGGGAAAACCCATGGAAGGGATTCAACCATTGACCAAAATGCCATCAAAACAACATGCAAACCTGACTGACCCATTCCTCCATTTTTAACCATGCTTCTCCAGAGAATGCCAGCCATTCTTCATTAAAATCGTCTGGTTGAAACGTCATTTCTTCATGACCATCCGTAACCAAACTGTTTTTGATTTTCTCTCTCTCTAAACACCACTAAAATGTAAAATTGACCTTGAATTTTTAGAGAATTTCACTAGATTTCCATTGATATAAAGAACGTGAAAACCGAGCTCTGATCGAAAGATATGGCGATTTGAAGTTTTAGGGCAAAAAGGCCAAATCGGGTCACTTTGATATTTTTGGCATGGACATGGAAAGTTCAATGATTGGTTGCGGGCCTTCCAGGGAAAAATTTCCCACAAAAACTCCAATGAGCCATAACTTGAAAAATACATGAGTTAGGAGGAAAACTTTACCTTTCGGAAAGCTAAGAAAGAGCTCTATCAAATGGTGCCATTTCAAGGTTTTGAGTGCACCAAGCTAAAAAAGAAAAGTTTGAAGACCTGAGGCACAAGCATCCAAAGGTGATTACACAACATTGAAACCTCTCTCAAGTGTGGGACTTGTAAAATGAGAGAGGAATCTCCAGATTAGAGGTTGGTTCCTCAAACTCCTCTAATTAGATCTATTATTTGCACAACCGCAGAGGTTTAGATCCTAATTTTATCCTAATTTGCAAGGAGACAGGGATAAGAAATGCAAAAATTAAAACTAAACTGATAAGGGTGATACACCAAAGGAGTGGTGAGCACTTCTTGCTCATGCAAATTGACACAAATCAGAAATTGCAACATAAAACATCATGCACAGGTTGATAAGTTGTAAACAAGGGTTTGAAATGAAGCAAACAACACATACAAAGGACTGAAAGCATTCACAGAGCCTGCATTGTGATTTTCAACATCAAAATCCTTGTATTCCAACACCAAAGAGGCAGAAAAACCTATTACAATCCCTGGAAGGTCTGATACTTGCCAAAATCACTTGTTGAAAGTGAAAACAGAAGCTTGTTGTGCAAAAAAAGTGTTCCCCTTTGAAAAATGAGCCAAATCTGGCTTTTACAGTGCATGGGTCGAGCCCAGAGAGAGAAAAACATGTGAAAATGTGGGAGCCATTCCTCATTGACCAAAATGCATTAAAAACAGCATGGAGGTCCTTACAAACCCATGCCCTGACATTTTTGACCATGCTGGAGAAGAATGCGACCCATTTTGCATTAAAATTGGTTGTTGAAACGTCAGTTCTATCCATGGGCACATACCAGAAGTGTTTTTTGATTTTCTCCCTCCAAACTGAACCAAAATTCAAAATTGACCATGGAATCTTGTAGAGAATTTCACCAGCTTTCCATTGATATAAAGAACGTGAAAATCCAGCTCTGGATCGAAAGTTATGGCGATTTGAAGTTTTAGGGCAAAAATAGGCCAAAATCGGATCGCTTTGAATTTTTACCCGCTTGGTTGATATTTTCGACTCGACACGTTTTGATTGGCAGTTCCCATTTTTTCCTTCGATTGGTGTTTTTTTCCCTTGGACACGTGGCGACTCAGCCTTGGAAAAAAATTTCCCACAAAACTCCACCGAGCCATAACTTGAAAAATACGTGGAGTTAGGAGGAAAAATTTACCTTTCTAGAAAGCCGAGAAAGAGCTCTATCCAATGGTGTCATTTCTAAAAAGGTTTTGAGTGCCTAAAAAGTAAAAATTTATGACTGAGGCACAATAGAAGGAAAGAATGAAAGGGAGTTAGCCACAAAATGAGCAGGGGGCACATTTGGATAACAATTTTGGGGACTCATAGGGGTCATCTCCCTCTGGATGAATGATCGAGTCTCAAGCAATCCATTGGGCATGGAGTCATGAGTAGTAGCTCAAAACTGATCTCGAACTTTGAAAACTTCCCTCTGAACCGCTTGAATCCCACTGGACATGGAGTTGTTCCCACCAAAATGCCATCAAAACGAACTATGCAAGAGCGAAACCAGCAGCACCAAAACTATGTACAAACTGAAAATCATACATGCTCCAAATGGAACATGCAGAGTGTGCACAAGCACTTCTTCTACTGAAAGCAAACCTACCTACTCTACTCTAACTGGAAGCAAAGGTGAGCTAAATGAACCCCGCAAATCGGTTGTGCAAAATAGCTTCCTTTCTTCAAAATTGGCAGCCATGCAAATGATTTGAGCTGAGTATGGCTGATTGATGAGTGGAAAATCAACAAGAAGCTGGTCTTCTACCCAAATTAGCAAGGTGTCAACTAAAAACAAATCCAATACCTCTTTTAGTTGCTCGCATTTGATTGAGAGGGTATGACACCTGATCCTTGAACTTTGCAGCTCATCCTCATGCTTAAGCAAGCATGACTGTCAGGGCTTCTCCTTTGGCTCCAATGAAGCAAAATACCTGATTGGGCAAGGTCCGATCCATTGAGTATGCCCATAATTCTGATTTTCAACTCCAAGAATGGAGTTCTCTTGAGACCTTGAATGGATGGTGTGGAAGCAATGGTAGAACCCTTCTCGCCCTTTCTCTTCCTCCAATGAAGGACATGAAAGATTAAAATCTTCCAATCTTGGTTCCAAAGAGCTTCTATAAGATGCAAGCTGCTGCAAATGAATACTCTCCTCCATGACAACAGGCTCTTGTGTTTGGAAGATGGATGATGAAAGAGAGAATGGTGGAAACTCAACCGGTTCTTCTTCATCAAAACAGTCCTCCAAATCGACAGGTAAACCGCCTCATTGCTGTCCCGCTCGCAAAATGTTCAACCTCTCCCATGGCATTCTCTTGATCTGCAACTTGATCACCATGGTTTCTTTCATCCTCCAAAGATTGAGTTTGAGGGATCAAACTCTTCTTCAAGACTAGAACTTGAGAGAGATGAAGTAGAGAGAAGAACCAAGGTTCTTCTATAACCTACTTTGTGCTCAAAGCCTTTGATCTGCACTTTTCTCCCCACAACTGGAATGTGCTCCTCTTCTTTTGGATTTGGAGCAGCTTCTCCTTCCTCTTGCTGTCCCTCATGACTGATTTTTGCAATTTGAATTGATCAGCATTTCCTTCAAATAGGGTGCCAACATGGACACTATATTCTCGAACAAATTGATTGCTGATCTCGCAACTCCTTTTTGCTCTTCTTCTTCGCTGCAACAAAATCAGTCCTGACCACCATTTGTTCTTTAACTCCAACCTCTTCTAAAGGTTTCATCAGCAAAGGGATCTTCTTCATCCCAAATTTAAGAGCCCAACTCTTCAAAATTTGAATTTCTTCATCCTTGTTTGGCTTCTTTTTGCTTGTCCTTCATGACTGATTTTTGCAATTTTTTGTGGTGGTGGAGGAGGTAAAACCTCTTGTTTCTTTGGAGGAGAGGGTGTTTCATTTAGCTCTTGTGGAGGGGATGACTGTTTGGAAGGGAAAAGGACAGAAGAATTGAGATGAGGTGGAAGACTAGGGGGTGGAGAAATGGATTCAACACTTGGGACAACAGATGGAGAGTTTAAAACTTGACACTGCTGAGATAAAATAGATTGGGAAAGAGGAAAAGAAAAGGCATGAGATGGTGTGCTTACCCATTGACAAGGTTGCTGAATACTCCTCTCATACACCTCTATTCCTTCAATCCACTTTGCAAGCAATGGCAGCATTGCAATCATGAAGTCAAGCTTCTCTTGAGGGTTGTAATGCCTTGGGAAAGGTCCCACCCATGGACAGGGTGCTCCACAACCGATTCCAAATGCTTTCATTTGTGCTTGAGCCCTAGATTGCACCATGTTTACCTCCATCTTTTGGATTTTCTCCAATAAACCAGCATCTTGCATCTGATTGTCTTCATTGTATGCACACCCTTGCTCTTGGAAAGCTCCATAGCCAAACTGATTTTGGCATTGCTGCTCATATGGGTATGTATGCTGATTTTGAATTTGTTCAAAATGCTGATTTGGAGGATTTAAAAAACATGTTGGAGGTGGGAAACATTGCTGCTGTTGTAAATGTGAGTTCCATGATGGAAATGAAGTCATGATTGCACAACTTCATGGAATGGAAAAGAATGAAAGAGATGGAAAGAATAATGGATGGAAATGGATGAAAAATAGGTCTGCAACTTCATAAATGGGTTGCTGATCAGATGGAGTCGCCAGATGTGTTTGCAAGTGCCTCCAAAGGCTGAAATCTTCACAGAAACACACCAACCTACAAAAGATGAAGTGGAAGACCTCTAAGGTCCCACCGGCATGCCAAAACTATTGTTGCAAATCAGCAGCACCCCTGGATGCAAATCAAGGTTCTAAGTTGATGTTTAGGGCATCCAAAGTGATTGCACAACATCAAACCTCTCTCCAAGTGTGGGACTTGTAAAATGAGAGAGGAATCTCTAGATTAGAGGCTGGTTCCTCAAACTCCTCTCGATTAGATCTATTATTTGCACAACCGCAGAGGTTCGATCCTAATTTTATCCTAATTTGCAAGGAGACAGGATAAGAAATGCAAAAATTAAAACTAAACTATAAGGGTGATACACCAAAGGAGTGGTGAGCACTTCTTGCTCATGCAAATTGACACAAATCAGAAATTGCAACATAAAACATCATGCACAAAGTTGATAAGTCATAATCAAGGGTTTGAAATGAAGCAAACAACACATACAAAGGACTCAAAGCATTCACAGAGCCTCGCATTGTGATTTTCAACATCAAAATCCTTGTATTCCAACACCAAAGAGGCAGAAAACTCACAATCCCCTAAGGTCCGATACTTGCCAAAATCACTTGTTGAAAGTGAAAATGAAGCTTGCTATGTGCAAAAAAGTGTTCCCCTTTGAAAAATGAGCCAAATCGCTTTTACAAAGGCATGGGTCGAGCCTGTGAGAGAGAAAAACGTGAAAAACATGGGAGCCATTCCCATTGACCAAAATGCATTAAAAATAGCATGGAGGTCCTTACAAACCCATGCCCCGACATTTTTGACCATGCTGAGAAGAATGCGACCCATTTTGCATTAAAATTGGTTGTTGAAACGTCATTCTGGCCCATGGGCGCGTACCAGAAGTGTTTTTTGATTTTCTCCCTCCAAACTGAACCAAAATTCAAAATTGACCATGGAATCTTGTAGAGAATTTCACCAGCTTTCCATTGATATAAAGAACGTGAAAATCTGAGCTCTGGATCGAAAGTTATGGCGATTTGAAGTTTTAGGGCAAAAACAGCCAAAATCGGATCGCTTTGAATTTTTACCCGCTTTGGTCTTTGATATTTTCCCCACGACTCCACCACTCCAGTGCCACATGGCACACGTGGGCATGCGGCCCTTCCCCGACCATTTTTTCCTTCGAGTTTTTTTTCGCCCTTGACACGTGGCATTGGTCATGGGCTGCAAGGGAAAATTTCCCACAAAAACTCCACCGAGCCATAACTTGAAAAATACGTGGAGTTAGGAGGAAAACTTTACCTTTCTGGAAAGCTGAGAAAGAGCTCTATCCAATGGTGTCATTTCCAGAAGGTTTTGAGTGCCTAAAAAGTAAAAATTTATGACTGAGGCACAATAGAAGGAAAGAATGAAAGGGAGTTAGCCACAAAATGAGCAGGGGGCACATTTGGATAACAATTTTGGTGACTCAGAGGGGTCATCTACCTGCTGGATGAATGATCAGTAGCCTGAAGCAATCCATTGGGCATGGAGTCATGAGTAGTAGCCTGAAAACTGATCTGAACTTTGAAAACTTCCCTCTAAACCGCTTGAATCCCACTGACATGGAGTTGTTCCCACCAAAATGCCATCAAAACGAACTCATGCAAGAGCGAAAAACCAGCAAAGACCAAAACTATGTACAAACTGAAAATCATACATGCTCCAAATGGAACATGCAGAGTGTGCACAAGCACTTCTTCTACTGAAAGCAAACCTACCTACTCTACTCTAACTGGAAGCAAAGGTGAGCTAAATGAACCCTACAACTGGTTGTGCAAAATAGCTTCCTTTCTTCAAAATTGGCAGCCATGCAAATGATTTGGAGCTGAGTATGGCTGATTGGATGAGTGGAAAATCAACAAGAAGCTGGTCTTCTACCCAAATTAGCAAGGTGTCAACTAAAAACAAATCCAATACCTCTTTTAGTTGCTCTGCATTTGGATCGAGAGGTATGACAAATGATCCTTGAACTTTGCAGCTCATCCTCATGCTTAGAAGCAAGCATGACTAGTTGTGGCTTCTCCTTTGGCTCCAATGAAGCCAAATACCTGATTGGGCAAGGTCTGATCCATTGAGTATGCCCATAATTCTGATTTTCAACTCCAAGAATGGAGTTCTCTTGTAGACCTTGAATGGATGGTGTGGAAGCAATGGTAGAACCCTTCTGCCCTTTCTCTTCCTCCAATGAAGGACATGAAAGATTAAAATATTCCAATCTTGGTTCCAAAGAGCTTCTATAAGATGCAAAGCTGCTGCAAAATGAATACTTCCTCCATGACAAAGAGGCTCTTGTGTTTGGAAGATGGATGATGAAAGAGAGAATGGTGGAAACTCAACCGGTTCTTCTTCATCAAAACAGTCCTCCAAATCGATGACAGTAAACTACCTCATTGCTGTCCTCGCTACAAATGTTCAACCTCTCCCATGGCGTTCTCTTTGATCTCGCAACTTGATCACCATGGTTTCTTTCATCCTCCAAAGATTGAGTTTGAGGGATCAAACTCTTCTTCAAGACTAGAACTTGAGAGAGATGAAGTAGAGAGAAGAACTCAAGGTTCTTCTATAACCTCGCTTTGTGCTCAAAGCCTTTGGATCTGCACTTTTCCCCCCACAGCTAGAATGTGCTCCTCTTCTTTTGGATTTGGAGCAGCTTCTCCTTCCTCTTGCTGTCCCTCATGACTGATTTTGCAATTTGAATTGATCAGCATTTCCTTCAAATAGGGTGCCAACATGGACACTATATTCTAACAAATTGATTGCTGATCTCGCAACTCCTTTTTTTCTTCTTCTCGCTGCAACAAAATCAGTCCTGACCACCATTTGTTCTTTAACTCCAACCTCTTCTGAAGGTTTCATCAGCAAAGGGATCTTCTTCATCCCAAATTTAAGAGCCCAACTCTTCAAAATTTGAATTTCTTCATCCTTGTTTGGCTTCTCTTTTTGCTGTCCTTCATGACTGATTTTTGCAATTTTTTGTGGTGGTGGAGGAGGTAAAACCTCTTGTTTCTTTGGAGGAGAGGGTGTTTCATTTAGCTCTTGTGGAGGGGATGACTGTTTGGAAGGGAAAAGGACAGAAGAATTGAGATGAGGTGGAAGACTAGGGGTGGAGAAATGGATTCAACACTTGGGACAAAGCAGATGGAGAGTTTAAAACTTGACACTCGCTGAGATAAAATAGATTGGGAAAGAGGAAAGAAAAGGCATGAGATGGTGTGCTTACCCATTGACAAGGTTGCTTGAATACTCCTCTCATACACCTCTATTCCTTCAATCCACTTTGCAAGCAATGGCAGCATTGCAATCATGAAGTCAAGCTTCTCTTGAGGGTCTGTAATGCCTTGGGAAAGGTCCCACCCATGGACAGGGTGCTCCACAACCGATTCCAAATGCTTTCATTTGTGCTTGAGCCCTGGATTGCACCATGTTTACCTCCATCTTTTGGATTTTCTCCAACAGACCAGCATCTTGCATCTGATTGTCTTCATTGTATGCACACCCTTGCTCTTGGAAAGCTCCATAGCCAAACTGATTTTGGCATTGCTGCTCATATGGGTATGTATGCTGATTTTGAATTTGTTCAAAATGCTGATTTGGAGGATTTAAAAACATGTTGGAGGTGGGAAACATTGCTGCTGTTGTAAATGTGAGTTCCATGATGGAAATGAAGTCATGATTGCACAACTTCATGGAATGGAAAAGAATGAAAGAGATGGAAAGAATAATGGATGGAAATGGATGAAAAACAGTGTCGCAACTTCGTAAATGGGTCATTGATCGATGGAGTCGCCGATGTGTTTGCAAAGTGCCTCCAAAGGCTGAAATCTTCACAGAACACACCAACCTACAAAAGATGAAGTGGAAGACCTCTAAGGTCCCACCGGGCATGCCAAAACTGTTGTTGCAAATCAGCAAAGACTCCCCGGATGCAAATCAAGGTTCTAAGTTGATGTTTAGGGCATCCAAGGTGATTACACAACATCAAACCTCTCTCCAAGTGTGGGACTTGTAAGATGAGAGAGGAATCTCCAGATTAGAGGTCAGTTCCTCAAACTCCTCCGATTAGATCTATTATTTGCACAACCGCAGAGGTTCGATCCTAATTTTATCCTAATTTGCAAGGAGACAGGATAAGAAATGCAAAAATTAAAACTAAACTGATAAGGGTGATACACCAAAGGAGTGGTGAGCACTTCTTGCTCATGCAAATTGACACAAATCAGAAATTACAACATAAAACATCATGCACAAGTTGATAAGCTGTAAACAAGGGTTTGAAATGAAGCAAACAACACATACAAAGGACTGAAAGCATTCACAGAGCCTGCATTGTGATTTTCAACATCAAAATCCTTGTATTCCAACACCAAAGAGGCAGAAAAACCTATTACAATCCCTGGAAGGTCTGATACTTGCCAAAATCACTTGTTGAAAGTGAAAATAGAAGCTTGTTGTGCAAAAAAAGTGTTCCCCTTTGAAAAATGAGCCAAATCTGCTTTTACAAAGGTATGGGTCGAGCCTAGAGAGAGAAAACATGAAAAACATGGGAGCCATTCCCCATTGACCAAAATGCATTAAAAACAGCATGGAGGTCCTTACAAACCCATGCCCTGACATTTTTGACCATGTTGGAGAAGAATGCGACCCATTTTGCATTAAAATTGGTTGTTGAAACGTCAATTCTGGTCCATGGGCGCGTACATCAAAGTAAGTTTTTTTGATTTTCTCCTCCAAACTGAACCAAAATTCAAAATTGACCATGGAATCTTGTAGAGAATTTCACCATATTTCCATTGATATAAAGAACATGAAAAACCGAGCTCTGATCGAAAGATATGGCGATTTGAAGTTTTAGGGCAAAAACAGTGCCAAAATCGGATCGGCGGGCAAAAAGTTTGAATTTTTACCCGCTTTGGTCTTTGGAACATTTTTCAAATTTTCCCCTGACACTCCAGCCACATGGCACATTCTGATTGGGGCCCTTCCCGACCATTTTTTCCTTCGGTCGCTTGGTGTTTTTTCGCCTTGACACGTGGCATCTCCCGATTGGCATGGGGCCTTGCAAGGGAAAATTTCCCACAAAACTCCGCCGAGCCATAACTTGAAAAATACGTGGAGTTAGGAGGAAAACTTTACCTTTCTAGAAAGCTGAGAAAGAGCTCTATCCAATGGTGTCATTTCCAAAGGTTTTGAGTGCCTAAAAAGTAAAAATTTATGACTGAGGCACAATAGAAGGAAAGAATGAAAGGGAGTTAGCCACAAAATGAGCAGGGGGCAACTATATCTTGTGAAGACGATCTTGGAATTCAAATGATTTCGGGGTCGATATACTTGTTTCTATTCGCATTATCTCTATTATATAGCTCAAGCGGTGTGTGCGGCACAGGGGTTGTCGAGATGTATACAATCATAGTCGGTGACCGAGACAGAGGATGGGTCTTTTGGTCCATCGCTAGATTACCATCCCATTTTGAGAGAGTATGCAGATGTTTTCCTAAGGGAGCTACTGGGATGCCACCCTCACATGAGATTGATTTCCATATTGATTTGGTTCCAGGGAGTAAAGCCTATCTCACGAGCTCCTTATCGGATGACCACCCCGGCTCTCGTGAGCACAAGTTGCAGCTTGGAAGGCCTTCTAGAGAAAGGCCTTATCTCGTCCTAGTGTATCCCCTTAGGTGCACCGCTTATATTTGTTAAGAAGAAAGATGGATCCTTGTGGTTGTGCATAGACTACCGCCACCGAATAAGGAAACGATCAAGAATTGTTATCCCCCTGGCTTCGCATTGATGACTTGTTTGATCAAATGAAGGGGGCCATGGTGTTCTCTAAGATTGATCTCAAGTCGGGGTACCATCGGTTGAGGATTACTGAGGTAGACATTCATAAGACTACTTTTCATATGAGGTATGGGCACTATGAGTTCACAAAGTGGTGCCTTTTGGTTTGACGAATGCCCTGCAGTGTTTATGAGTTTGATGAATGGGATATTCAAGACCGTTTTAGATTACTTCGTGCTCATCTTTCTTGATGAAATTCTAATTTACTCACATACGCGTGAAGAGCATGAGGGGAACCTTCACAATTTCTTCGATGTCTTCATGAGCAGCAACTTTACGGGAACTTAGAGAAGTGTGCTTTCTTTTCGCTTAGAGATTCAATACTTGGGTCATATCATCTCGGGGAAGGTATCACAATTGATGCTTCAAAGATTAGAGCCATTATGGATTGGCCAGCACCCACTACAAAGATGGCAGAGGTGCGTAGCTTCACTGGATTAGCGTAAGGGTATTACAGAGATTTTTGTAGGACTTCTCTCGGATAGCACACCCCATCACTTCCCTTCGTAGGAAAGGGAAGAATTTTGTTTGGTCAAACAGGTATGAGCGAGCCTTCGAGGATGTCAAGGAATATCTCACTACAAAGACCCATTTTGCAGTGCTGGATCCACGGGGTGATTTCTTTGTTTGCACAAATGCTTCTTTAGCAGGGCTTGGAGGTGTGTTGATGCGGGATGATAGGGTTGTAGCTTTTGAGTCTCACAAACTCAAGGATCATGAGTTTAATTATCCTACCCATGATCTTGAGCTTGTGGTAGTTGTGCATGCACACACGCACGTGCACCTACACATGCACATACACACACACTTGCACACATACACATGCATGTACATGCACACATACACACACAAATGCATGCACACAGATCGGCATTCATGTGCACGCACATGCACACTCACATGCACATGCATGCACACGTAAAAACACCCACATGCGAACATGCACATACAAACACATGTACACACAGATACGCACACGCATGTGCACCTACACACGCACACGCACCCGCACGCACACCTACACACACAAATGCACACGCACATGCCAACAAACACGCACATGCACACGCACCTACACATGCCAAGTTATCCAAAATGTGCCCCTACTCATTTTTGTGGCTAACTCCTTGTGTTCTTACCTATCTTGTGCCTCGATCTCCATTTTTATTTTTAGGCACTCAAATATTTCTAAAAATGGCACCATTGGATAGAGCTCTCTCTCAGCTTTCCAAAACGTAAAGTTTTCCTCCTAACTCCTCATATTTTTCAAGTTTTGGCTCGACGGAGTTTTTGTGGGAAATTTTCCCTTAGGAGGCCCGTGGCCAATAGGAAGCTGCCACATGGCACCTGGAGTGGCGGAGTGCGGGAAAATTTTAAAAATTTTCCAAAGACCAAACGGGTAAAAATTCAAACTTTTGCCCGCCGATCCGATTTTGGCCTGTTTTTGCCCTAAATTTTCAAATCACCATATCTTTCGATCCAGAGCTTGGATTTTCACGTTCTTTATATCAATGGAAAGATGGTGAAATTATCTACATGATTCTAGGGTCAATTTTTCATTTTGGTTGAGTTTGGAGAGATAAAATCAAGAAACACCTCTGGCATGTGGTAATGGCCAGAAATGACATTTCAACAACTAGTTTTAATGCAAAATGGGTCGCATTCTTCTTCAGCATGGCCAAAAATGTTAGGGCATGGGTCTATAAGGACACCCATGCTATTTTAATGCATATTCATTCAATGGGGAATGGCTTCCACGTTTTTACACGTTTTCTCTCTCCAGGCTCGACCCATGCATTTTAAAAAGCCGATTTGACTCATTTTTTGAGGTTGAACATTTTTTTTGGATAGTAAGCTTCTTCTTTCACCTTCAACAAGTGATTTTGGCAAGTATTAGACCTTCTTCTTCATTATTGTAACATGTTTCTACCTCTTTGATGTTGCAAATGCAAGGATTTTGACAAAGTGAAAATGACAAGATGCACTACATGATCAATTTTCAGTCCTTTGTTTGTATTGTCTTGCTTCATTTCAAACCTCTAATGGCTTCTTATCACCTTTGTATGATGTTTCATGTTGCATTTTATGAAATTGTGTCAATTTTCATGAACAAGAAGTGTTCACCACTCCTTTGGTGTATCACCTATTAGTTTAGTTTCAATTTTTGCACTTTCTATCTCTATCTCCTTGGAATTTAGAGTAGGATTAGGATTCAAACCTCTCGTAATTATACAAATAACAGATCTGATCGGAGGAGTTTGAGGAACCAACCTCTAATCTAGAGATTCCTCTCTCATTTTACAAGTCCCACACTTGGAGAGAGGTTTCAATGTTGTGGAATCACACTGGATGCCCAAACATCAACTTAGAAACCCGATTTGCATCTAGGGTGCCGCTGATTTGCAACAACATGTTTTCTTCTCGTGATCTAGGGAGTGTCTCGACGCTTTGGAGGATTTTCAGTGCACAAAAATTACATGCTACAAAAGTAGTGTAATGCCCGCTTCAACTACCACTTGAGACCAAGAAATAAACTAGGAAAATTATGGAATACTTTTTTTTGTAAGAAGAAGGGTCTACAAACAAGTAGCAAGATACTAGTTTGAAAATAAATAGGTTACAGAATAGCTTCTAATTAACCAAACACAATATTTCCATTTTTATCTTATTACAAGTTTACAAGGTTCCAATTTGGAGGTTATAAGTTTTATTAAGGTTCGTTGAGAAATCTATCCCCGTGCCCGCTCTCTATCAAGCCCCGAAATTCAACTAGATTTTTAACACACTTATAGTTATCAAAACTTTCCTAAACTAGGCTCATTAGATAGGGAATTTCCTCACCTTTCCAACCATATAAATAAGTCCTCCTAACTCCTCAGTAGAACTCAAGTTATGGCCAGTGGAGTTTTAGGGGAAAATTTTCCCTTGGAGGTCCACGGGGTTAGGGAGAAAATTGGGAAAATTTTCCAAATGCCACGTGTCATCATGTGATTCATTCGGGCCAGCGGGTCGTAGGGGAAAAACATGAAATTTTTCCCAAAACCAAGTTTTCAATTTTCCGAAGGAAAATTTTCCTCCGTGCCTCCGCACTTGCCCAAATTGCCACGTGGCGCTTTGTGATTGGCCACGGGCCGGCAGAAATTTGGATTTTTCACCCATGAGGTTAAAAGGTTAAAAGAATTACATGGACCCACGCACCCATGGGGACATGTGTCATCACCCCATTGGCTACGAGGGGGTGCGGGGCCGTGGAGAAAAAAGTGAAATTTTTCCAAAAGTGTAAAATGTTAAGTTTTCAATTCTAAATCCTCGGGCCCTCCCTGCCACGTGTCAACCGCACGTGATTGGTGCGGGCCCACAGGGTTGCGGGGAGAAAAGTAAAAATTTTTAAAGGAAAAAATGGTTAATTTTTCTATTTTGATTTGCGCACCCCCTTCCATGTGTCATCACGTGATTGGTTTGGGGGCCGCGAGTTGCGGGGAAAATTGGGAAATTTTTCCCAAGGAATTTTTTTTTAAAAGTTAAGTTTTTATTAAGGGTCTACCCCTCCAAGGTGCCACGTGGTGAATTCTGATAGGATGAGAGGGTGGTGGGGCCACGGAAATTTTTAGGAAATTTTTCTAAGTTCAAAATTTAAATTTTTCTAAGGTCGAATTATTTCATTTTTGGTTTGGGATGGCCATTTTGAAGTAAAACTTCAAATGGCCATAACTTTTGATAGAAGCTCCATTTTAGGAAAACGAGGACTTTCCAAATATCTCGGAGTCCTCTTTACACAAAAAACATCAATTTTAGAATTTGGTAAAGTTTCAAGGGTTAATTTTAAGAAATCGATCTGCAGGGTTTATAATTTTAAAACTGGCAGTTTTTCAAACTTGTAATTTTTATAAAAATTGAATCCCTTCCTCCACTCCACATGCCATTCAGACATGGGGAATCAACTTAGGGAAGAATTATAATGTTTTAATGGTGTCAATTTGATCAATTTATTTAAGTTGTGTTTTTCTCCAACAAGGGACAGAAAAACGACCTAGGAAGGGGATTGTTTCAAAATTTGAATTTGTTGGATTGTTTCCTCGAGTTTACTTTGTCAATTTGAGTTTGGTGTAGTCTTGGCATAGTAACATATGACATTTTTAAGTTAATTAAGAAGTATAAATGTGAACTGTTCATTTATTCAAATGTATATTACCAGTTTTAACTTTAAAATAGTGAGTTTATTCCTCTAAACTGATTTTGCAATTTATCAACTGAATGTGCATATTGTTCTAATTCAGACAAATACAATGCTCCTTAGATTATACATTCAATATGCAAGATTGATTTCTAGTTCAAAACTCATTTCAAAATATTCAACCATTGGCCCCTGAACCCCAACCATATTCAAATGGAGCATGATGATACAACACATGGCAACATGGCTTCTTCACATACAAGCATATTTCACAATCACAAAGAAACACAAAGCAAGAAGATGTAGTTCTCAACTACAACAATAAATTTCAAAAAAAACAAAGCCTCCTTCTCCAAGCAAGAAAGCCAAGCAAGAGAAAAAACTATGGAGGTCTCCTTATGCCTCCCAAGTTGAATTTTGAGCATCCACCAAAAGAAAACTTCCAAAATCATAACAATCCCATAAACCTTATCCCTCCTCAACCCCTTCTTATCCCTCCTCCAAATTTATCCCTTATCCCTCCCCAAAGTAGGAAATACAAGTAATTTCCTTTCCTAGGTGGATCCCAAATCAACATTTCCTTCCAAGAACAAATAACAATGGTAGATCCCGTTATTGCAAATCAAGACACCCCACGGATGTTGATCGATTTTTAGTTTGATCACCCTATGCATCCAAAGCAGATTGCACAACATTGAATCCTCTTCCCAATTTTGGGACTTTCAAAATGGAAGAGGAATCTCCGATTAGAGGATGGTTCCTCAACTCCTCTGATCAGCTATTTCACTTACACAATTGCAGAGGTTTAAACTCCTAAATCTACTCTAAATTCCAAGGAGACAGAGATAGAGAATGCAAAAAAGAAAGAACTAATGCTAATAGGTGATGCACCAAAGGAGTTGTAGACACTTGATGCTACATGAAATACATAATCCACAAGGAAACACAGCACAAAACATGCACAAATGCTCAAAATGTAATGAAAGATCAAGAAAGCAATGATAGATATATGAAAGGATTGAGGGATTTTAATCACATAACATATATCAACATCTCAGATCCAATACAGTACATTACAGTGATCCAGAGGCAAGAAAAGGTGTTGCATTACATGGAAAGGTAAAATTTCTTCACAAATTCTGCCAAGGAGGAAGAAAAAGGAAGTTGTAGAGCTGAAAAAGTGTCTCTCCTTGCAAAATGAACTCATTCTGGCTTTTACAAAGGCAAACCACGACCCCCCGTGAGAGAGAAACGTGGGAAAACATGCAAGGGGTTCAACCATTGACCAAAATTCCATCAAAGCAGATGGGCACCTCGACGAGACCCATTCCCTGACATTTTTAACCATGCTGGGAGAGAATGCGAGCCATTCTTCATTAAAAACGGTGGTTGAAACATCATTTCTGTCCATGACCATGTGCCAGAGGTGTTTCTTGATTTTCTCTCTCCAAACTCCACCAAAATGCAAAAATAACCATGGAATCTTGTAGATAATTTCACCAGATTTCTATTGATATAAAGAACGTGAAAAACCGAGCTCTAGATCGAAAGCTATGGCGATTTGAAGTTTTAGGGCAAAACAGGGGCCAAATCGGGTCTGGTGGGAAAAAAATTCAAAGTTTTGCACCTTTTTGATCATTTGGAAAATTTTCCAAAATTTCCCCATGCTCTGCCACTCTAGGTTCCACGTGGCAAGATCTAATTGCCACGGGCCTTTCAAGGGAAAATTTTTCCAAAAACTCCGCCGAGCCATAACTTCAAAAATACATGGAGTTAGGAGGAAAACTTTACCTTCTGTAAAGCTGAGAAAGATCTCTATCCAATGGTGCCATTTCCGAAGGTTTTGAGTGCCTGAAAAGAAAATTTTTGTGACGAGGCACAAGAGAGGGAAGAATGAGAGGAGTTAGCCACAAAATGAGCAAAGGCACATTTTGGATAACAATTTTGGCGACTCGAGGGTCATCTTCCCATTTGGATGAAGTTACTGGTTGCCTTTTAAAGAATCCATTGGGTATGAAGTCATAAGAAATAACCTAAAACCAACTTGATATCTTCAAAAATTCCCTCTAAGCCACTTGAAACCCATTGAACTTAGAGTTTTTCTCACCAAAATGCCACTTAAAACAATATCTGCAAGAGCAAAACCAGCAAAGCACTAAAACTATTTACAAAATCGAAAATCATACATGCTCCAAATGGAACATGCAGAGTGTGCACAAGCACTTCTTTTACTCGAAATCAAACGTACCTACTCTATTCTAACTAGAAGCAAAGGTAAGCTAAACAAACCCCGCAATCGGTTGTGCAAAATAGCTTCCTTTCTTTAAAATTGGCAACCATGCAATCGATTTGGCATTGAACATGGCTGATTGGATGAATGGAAAATCAACAAGAAGTCGGGTCTTCCACCCAAATCATTAAGGTATCGTGTGAAGGAAAATTCAATACCTCTTTTAGTTGTTCTGCATTTGGATTGGAGAGGTATGACAAGAGATCCTTGGTTCTTTATAGCTCATCCTCATGCTTAGGAGCAAGCATGACTGGTTATGACTTCTCCTTTGGTTCCAATGAATTCGTATACTGATTAGGCAAGGTATGGTCCTTTGAGTATACCCATTGCCTTGATTTTCAACTCCAAGAATGGAGTTCTCTTATAAACCCTTTTGAATGGATAGTGCACAAAGGTAGAACCTTTTTGCCCTTTCTCTTCCTCCAATGAAGGCTCGGGTTCCAATGAATGGATAGTGCGTAGCAAAAGGTAGAATCTTGGTTCCAAAGAGTCATAAGATGCAGCTGCTGCAAATGGGTACTCTCCTTCATGACAAGAGGCTCGTGTGTTTGGAACGTGGATGATGAAAGAGAGAATGCTAGGAAATCAACCAGTTCTTCTTCATCAAAAGGGTAAGTGTACCAAGTTGGGGGACAATTAAGTGGACATCAAATCTTGAATTTTACATTAAAAACAAAGAAAACATCAAATTTAGTCTTCCGCAGACTTGAACCATGCCGAAAAGTAAAAACTATGTCATAAAAATGGTACCATTGCATAGGGAGACTATTAGCTTTGTAGAAATACTGATTTTAAAGTGAATAGAAGAGGATAAATATCATTTTATAATTTTTTACTAATAGTAGGTCTTTAAGACACTTTTCCCCGTGAATGTTTATGTCTACGTTTAAGATCGCAAAATTTGTTTCACTTATCGTAATGTGATAAAACTTATACCATCCCAACCGTGGTGAAATTATATACATGTTCAAAAAAAAAAATTATTTGATTTCAAGATTTTTGATGAAGCTACATGGCGGGCAAACGGAAAGTGCTCTGTTTGCTTTATGTTTTCATACCACTTTCACAAAAAAATCATAAAAATTAAAATATTACTCAAAAAATACAAAATAAAATCCATCCCAAGATAAATAATGGCATATAACTTCTCACTAAAGAAAAATATATATATAAATTTTTGGTCATCCAAATTGTGGGCAAACGAACTATAATCTTATCGTATTTTTTAAAAAAAAAAAAAAAAAAAAAACAAGTCATTGAATTTTGAGTGTTTAATATAGCTAATCTTGTCCATTTTTTTACAAAAATTAGTATTTTAGAAACTAGATTCCAGATGCTATGATTCATATTAATATAATTTTGTCTAATTTTGAGTGTATGTATTGCTAATAATCCCTACAAGTTGATATTATGTTGTTATTTGCAATATGAAGTCCATGGATGACCCTATATTTGTCCATCAACTTCCCGCACTTACCCAAAACTGTCCTCCAAATCGACAAATAAACTACCTCATTGTTTTCCTGCTGCAAATGCTCAACTTCCTCCATGGTATCCTCTTGATCCGTAACTTGATCATCATGGTTTCTTTCATCCTCCAACATTGAGTTTGAAAGATCAAACTTTTCTTCAGCACTAGAACACGAGAGGGATGAAGTAGAAAGAAGAACCAAGGTTCTCCTCGTAGCCTCGCCTTGTGTTCAAATCCCTTGATCTATAATTTTCTCCTCCACAACTATAATGTGCTCCTCTTCTTTTGGATTTGGAGCATCTTCTACCACTTGAAGACAATCTTGTTCTTGATAGAACTCTTCCTCTAAAGATGAAGTTTGTTAAGTCAAACTCTTCGATCTCGCTGCTCTAGAGAGGACAAGTTGGGACTGTAGGATCTTCTTTAGAGCTTTCTTCCTCCATGGCTAACTGTGTAACTTGAATTGAATCAACATTCTCTTCAAATAGAATGCTAACATGGACACTACTTTCTGAGAAAACCGATTGCTGATCTCGCTTCTTCTTTTTGCTCTTCTCCCGCTGTAAGAAATTCAGTCCTAACCACCACTTGTTTTCCAACTCCAACCTCTTCTAAAGGCTTAACCATCAAGGGGATCTTTTTCATGCCAAATTTAAGAGCCCAACTCTTGAGACTTTGAATTTCTTCATCCTTGTTTGGCTTTTCTTTTTCTTTGTTGTTTTCCTTGACTAGAATTCTAATTTTTATCCTCCCAACATGGATTTGGGAATGCAAGAGGAGAAGTGGATTGTAACTCAAATGGCTGTTTCTTTGGAGGAGGTAGAATTGAGATGTGGTGGAAGACTAGGGAATTGTTTCTTTAGAGGAGAGGGTATTTCGTTAGCTTTTGTGAAGGGGATGACTTGTTTGGAAGGAAAGGGGAAGGAAGAATTGAGATGTGGTGGAAGACTAGGGAATGGAGAAATGAAATTAACTCCTGGGCAGCATTGATGGATTTAGAATTTAAAATTCTAAATGAGATGATGCTACTTGAGTAATGGGAAGAGAAAAACCAGATGATGGTGTAGAACTTACCCATTGACAAGGTTGTTCAACACCAAGTGTATAGGCCTCTATTTCTGTTGTCCATCAGACAAGTTGGGGCAACATCTTCATCATGAAGTCCAGCTTCTCCCGAGGCTTGAAGTGTCTTGGAAAGGGCCTCGTCCCGTAACCAATTTTGAAAGCTTTCATTTGTGCTTGAGCCTGGATAGCACCATGTTTACCTCCATCTTTTGATTTGTCTCCGGTCCCCGACATTGTTGTGATTTTTAACCCGCAAAATGTAATGTACCCCTTCGGCCTCATGGCCATATCGGAACATGCAAATGATATAAGCAACATACAATTATTAAATCCAAATCACAACATTATCAAGAATTTAACATTTATCATTTAAATTCAATTTGCAACTATATCATCATCCAATAGATTTCTATACTAGAGCTATTCATAATGTCAATGTCACATGTCTAAAATCAACATCAATAACCTGTCCATGTCAACTAGTATATCATCATCCACATAATAATAATAATGTCTCAATGATCCTTAAGCATAATAACTGAATCCAGATTAATATTAATCCATAGTCTAACATCTAACCATCATACTAAGCAAAACATAATAATGTCCATAGGAATCCATGATCTAGCATATACACATCATACTACATCAAAACATAATTATGTCCAAAAATATGATCGATAGTGTTAGGATCAGTATCTAAACAAGTGTCCAAGGAAAGTGGGCACTACAAGTAGAGTACCCCATGGGTATGGCAGAGGTTTGTTGTAGAACCATAATGATTGACAATGCATTGTATAGGAGTGATGGGCAGGTGGAGCTCAATTTCCATGCAAGATTGGAAGTCAAAGAAGCCGTGGTCAGTAGCAGCTTCATCTCTTTGGTTTAAGAGATGTGATTTCATCCATGTACACCCAGAGTCCTTATGCTTCAAGTGAGGGAGCATTGTTAAGGGGAAAAATATGTCTTTGGGGAAGCTACATAGTGGTGACCAGTGAAGGGAGATTATTTGGTAGTCATCAGAGGGATCTCAAAGGTCTAAAGCAAGAACTCGGTAGTTACAAGTGAGAAGTCAGAGGAGGGAGCAGATGGTGGAGACAGTTCTTCATCTAGAATGATAGACATGTAGTGGAGTACATTACAACCGAGATTGTCTCAAGTGGCAGGGGTGTCGGAAGTTTAGATGGAGGATCCAGATGAACGATGTGAGCAGCAAGTTTGTATGCTCGATTTGGGCTCAATGTAATGGGTAAGCTTGAGTCCTGTTAAGATGGTATCGGTGGCGACTTAAGTAAGTCAATGTCAGGAGGTGGTGATTTGGGTAAGGCAAACCCCGGCGCTTGTGAACACAAAGCACCCACAATGGTGTGTAGTTCAACAGCCTAGGATTTGGACCTCTAGTCCTCTGGAGGTACCAAGTGGCTTCAAATAGTTGTTATCGCAACCATGGTTATAGCTTGCCCTCGCATTTCGAGGTAGGTCAACTAGTGGAAAGGAAAGCCTCAAATGTTGTCCATGGTCTAAGTGGATAGATTTGAGCTAGTGCCGGATAGAAGTTTATCTCGAGATGGTCAAGTGACATTACTTCCGATCTAATATGTGGTTATGTCGGATCCCGAGAAGATGTGCATGGTAAAGATAGTGTAGAGAAGACATGATGAGGAAGATACTCGTGTGTGTTAGCTATGAGCATGTGGGAGCCCGTGTAGAGTTAGGGTGAGCAACCCAAGTATCTAAGCAAAGGCTTGATTTGGGAAGTTGGAATGTTGAGGGACAACATTTTCCTATTCTAGCTAGTGTGAAGAAGTGTCTTCACGCTTTACCATAACCACATGCCCAAGGAGTTGTCATCGTGTTTGTTACAAAGGAAGAACAATATATCATCATGTTGTGTCGTTCCAATTGTGAGCTCTCTCGCGTGGTTCTCGACCCTTGACCGACTCGTGGTGATTGAGTCAAGTGGCAATTGGAAGTGTTGGCGATTGTCAAGAATCCTCATCCTTTGCGATCCTTGTATGGAGTACCAAAGATTATTTTAGTGAAATTTTATGAAGCACTTAGGCTTTGTGTGGAGTGCAGAGTCTTCAAGAAGTTAACCATCAAGGAAAGATATCCTTTCCACACCCTCAGAGGGGCAAGAGTGAGTAGATCTTGTGAGACCGTATCTTGCGAGTAAAGCAGGTGGTCGCAGTGTAAGGGTGTTGAAATGCCTAGAAAATTCACGGAATCGGGAAGTCGAGGTAAGGAAATACTATGGATGTATCTAGGTGTTTTTGCGGCTCTTCCCGAACAAATGAGTCCTTTCTTCTCCAGCTTGTTTGGTCATATGTGTTTGTGACTCCAGTATTGCCTTGAAAGCGCCTCAATACATGGAGGTTTTTCATGTAGTCCAGCTTGAATCTTTGTGTCTATCATGAAGCCGACCCAGGATGGTGTTGGCCAAATCATCCATTTCCTCGTGATGGAGCAAAATTGGATCGAGAGTCAGGAGTTCGACATTAGAGGTTAAGATCAAGGTCAGGCAATGTGAAGTTAAGGAGTTCCTAGTGTGTTGGGTTGGTTTTACTTTAACAAATGGAGCAAGAACCTCGGAAGCTCGATGGTCAAGGCCGATAGTTTCTTATGAATAATGTTGGCCTTAGTCCCTTGACTTAGTTATGAGTCCGAATAGGGACCTCTCTCAGTGTACTTCTGTGGTTGGGTCTTCACGGCATCGAGGGCGCCACCGATTTCAAGTGAGTGAGTGGGTCAGGCGAGCTAAGTGAGTGAGTGGGTCAGCGAGCTAGAAGGTGAGTCGGATGGCGAGTTGGGTGTGATTATACTAGTGTTTGTCCACCGGATCCGATCATAACTTCATTGTTAAGCGTGCTCACCTACAATAGCATTGGGATGGGTGACCTCCAGAAGTTCCTAATGTCGCACCATTTTTATGCGGCCGTGACGTAATCCCTTAAAACTATCACTTGGGTGGAATCCTCGTGAAAACTAGCACTGTGTGGAATCCCATGAAACTATCAAGTGAGCGGAATCCCGTGAAAACTACCACTGGGTGGAATCTCGTTAAACTACCAACTCAAAGCGTAATCCTATGAAAACTAGCACTCCTGTGGAATCAGTGAAAACTATCAAGCGGGTGGAATCTTGTGAAAACTAGCAAGTGTATAGTCCTTGTGGGTCCAGTAGATCTTGTGAAGCCGGGTGATACCGTAAAGAGAGTGGTCAAGATCTGGGGGAGAGGGATTATTCAATGTAACTCCGAGCATTATCACGCAGAGTCTCGACTTGGTGTGCATATGTGGTCTAGTGTTGCCTTGGTGTACTTTGGGTCATGGTCATTCCTATAAGAGTACTTGGCCTAGGGCCTTCCTTATTATACTTTTGGGTTGTTTTGTCTTGGATGAGTTAATAAGACATATGTGTTCTCCCAGCTATTTCTCAATGTGTGTTTCCTCTTGTGTTAGAGTGAATTTGCTTTTTAATGCGGATGTTTTGTGCTTCCGCTAAATTAACCCATGTATTTGCAAGAATGTCATTGTGTTGTGAGTGTTCTCAGTAAACATCAAGGCGTAGTCCGTAGCTTTAGTAGAGTTCTATTCCCACGGAGGAATCATGCAAGCAAGCGGTGCCACATGGTAACAACTCCACTAAGCTAGGCCTCGTGATAGTGTGTGTGTGTGTGTGTGTGTGCAGTGCGTGTGTAGTGCGTCTCTGTGCGTGCGTGTGTGTGTATGTGTGCAAGTACATGTGTAGGAACATGTGTGTGTGTGTGTTCGTGTTCATGTGCGTGTGTGTGTGCGTGTGCGTGTGCATGTGCGTGTGCGTGTGCATGTGCGTGTGCGGCAGGTGTGTGTGTGCACATGCATGTGCATGCATGTACATGTGTTCATGCATGTGCACGTGCAAAAAAGCGCTCCCCGAGTTCATGTGCGTGTGTGTGTGTGTGTGTGCGCGTGTGCATGTGCGTGTGCATGCATGTGCATGTGTGTCTATGTGCGTGTGTGTGTGTGTCCGTGTGCATGTGCATTTGTAGGTACATGTGTGTCATGTGTGTGTCCGTGCGTGTGTGTGTGCATACGTGTGTGTGTACGTGTGCATGTGCGTGTGAATGCACGTGCATGTGTGTGTGTGTACGTGTGCATGTCCGTGTAGGTGAGTGTGTGTGTGCATGTGCAGTGCACTTCCATGTGCGTGTGCGTGTGCGTAGGTGTGTGTGGGTGCATGTGCGTACTCGTATGTACATGTGCGTGTGCACGTGGGTGTGCATGTGTGTGCGTGTGTGCGTGTGAGTGTGCATGTGTGTGTGCATGTGCATGTGTGCGTGCATGTGTGTGCATGTGCGTGTGACTGTGTGTGTGTGTGTGCATGTGCGTGTACATGTGTGTGCGTGTGAGTGTGCATACATGTGTGTGTGATTCTGTGTGTGCCTCGTGCCTGCGTACGTGTGTGTAGCGTATGTGTATGTGCATGTGTGTGTGTGCGTGCATGTGCATGTGCGTGTGTGTGCACGCAGCGCTGTGTGTGTGTGCAGTGCCTATGTGTGCATGTGCACGCATCGTGCATGTGCGTGTGCACGTGTAGGCATGTGTGCATGTGCGACGCATGCGAGCACATGTGTGTGTGTTCATGTGCGTGTGCACGCCAAAGTGCATGCGCATGTGCATATGTGTGCATGTGCGTGCGTGCAGTGTAGTGCACGTGCATGTGTGTGTGCGTGTGTGCAAGCGTGTGTGTGGTGTGTGTATGTTTGTGCATGTGCATGTACGTGTGCACATGCACGTACGTGTGCATGTGCATTTACGTGTCCGTGTGCATGTTTGTTTGTGTGTTCATGCGCGCGAGTGCGTGCGCGCGTGTGTGGTTGCATGTCCGCATGTGTAAGCGTGCACGTGCGTGTGTGTGTGTGTGTCATTTTCTTTGAGTCAGCATGGCGAACATGAGGATATCTAGCTCTTTTTCTCCTGCAAGGAAAATATATATGTTTTGGAGATAGCAAAATTTTGTCGGGTCGCTCTAACTTGAAAAGGAAAAGGAAGTCCGAGCTCTTTCCAAAGGGTCTCGTTTCTCAGAAATTTGAGCAAAAAAATCCAAGCATGTTAGGCCCTAACCTTTAAAAATCTTGTTGTCTTCCAAGTGATTTCATTAGAACAACTCTGCTTCAAATGATTTATGGAATTAATGATTTTCTATGGTTGTCTTGTGTGATTTGGCATCGTATCTTTATGCAGTTCGCTTTTACAAATTTAACCCTTAATGGGTGTGTGTTTACTTCGAACTGCTCATTGTTTTTGTTGTGCTTTACATTCTATAGGTTTGTAAAACATGTGCTTGAAGAGTATCTTCCCGCTCCGTGAGAACTCGTGCATGCTTCTCATGCCGGGTTCAGATTCAAGAGAAACTTGTTGGTAAAACGCTTTGATAGAAGTTTGTTTATAGAAACTTGTTGATCAGAACTTGTTTATGAGGCTTGTTTCTTGTCGGAAAAGACATCGTTGGACTTTTTGTGTGAATATCCAGCTTTATTGGATTTCTTTGCATGTTGTAGTGGTTATCTTTGGTGAAAGATACAGAACCTAGTAGGACTTCGCTATGGTATTTTAAGTTATTTTGAACGAATAACTTATTGTGTTTCTGTATTTCGTTGCGACCCTTTTTGGAAATTGTGTATTCCTTGCTTTGTGGTTCTGGGTTTCAACCCGTTAGCAGTATGCAATATGTATATATTCATATTTTTGTTGTAATCGAATCGACTCTGTGGAGTCGATTGAATGATTTATTTATATTTGGACCTCTGCTCAAGTTAAATATAATTGAATATTGGTGATTGATGAGCCAGTGACTTGAGGGAATAACATGTACTAAGACCTCTGTTATTTATAGGAATACCTTCGTGTTGCATGGATTTTGTGGTACAGATTCTTTGGGTGTATTTTACGTTTGCATTCTGTGCAAACTTGTGCGAAGAATTGGCAAAGGTTCAGTCGGGTATCTTGTTTTGAAATCAGTATTTAAATTGCTTTTGCTTGATTTTAATATGTACACCATTGACTTGACCAGATGGAATCATTGGCAATCATTTGTCATGCCACTGTTGTCCGGTTTCCCGCAGAACTTGTGGAAGTTAACCTGTATCTTCTTTTGCCTCAGTTGAAAACTTGACTTGGTATACTGTAGTTTTGACATTGTGGAATTTTCCTGAGTAATGATTTATATCAAGTAACGCGGCTCTGTATAAATGAATCGTGAGTGCTATATGACTCGATTCCGATTACATGCATGCATGTACATACAGGATGATATGTTTCCTTTCTGATTTCCTAGTTGGATGTGGCAGTGTATGTTACGGTATTTGTAAGATAATCTCTGTATGGTCTTATGGAAACATCAAATTGTTTAATGCAATGAAGTCTGTTGTTGACCGTGATATACTAGAGGTTCTTTGATTTCAACTTGGTTCAAAAAAAAACCCTTACCGTGTGTGTAAAAGGGACTAGCATTGACTATAGGTTGATATATGGGATCAGTAGGCGTGTTTTTCTCTTCCTGTTGCATAACTATCCCGCCTTGAGCCGGACTGATCTAAAAGCCGCCGACTGCACTACCTCGACGAGCAATGTGGTGATTTTCATGTTGTTTGAAGCTTCCGTAGAGTCTTGCTTGGTTGATAGTCTGCACTATTGACGTGTTAGCCACCGTACAGAGTTTTTGCTGTGTTCGATTTTTAATATGACAAAATCTTCTTGTGGGTTGTTTGACTTGTTCGTATACATACTGGATGAATGCTTTCCATATGTAGAGACTTGCATAAGTAGTGAACTTGTGTGAAGGGAAGTATGAATGATTTGTTTCTTTCTCTTCATTATTCTAATACTTGTTGGTATCCGCTAATATTTGGAATTGTTCTCAGTATCTTATTGTTGGAATCATGACTTGCTATGATATTTCCTTTTCGATGAAAGTAACGATCCGTCTAATGTTGCTTGATCTTGGATTCAAGATAATTGTTTAGATACTTTCGTTCTTTGATTCTTAATATTTGATGAAATATTTGAGAAGTGTTTAGGACTATTCTCAGTAACGATGATAGAGTTACACGCTTGTAGTCATTTTTGTATTACAAAGGCATAGTCCAATATGTTTACTTGTTTGATAATTGATCTCATTTAAACAGTAGTGTTTAATGAAAACAATTGACGGATTGCAATTGTTTTAAAAGTTAGTGCTTATCATGCTCAGTTCATCGAACTGACTCATGTTGACTATTTTTGCAGATGGTTGCCGTAAGTGGTAAAAGCAATGCGCAGATCCGACAGATGATCGATTGTTTATTTTGATTTATAATGAATTACAAAATTTTGATTTTCTAAATGTACTATATGTGGAAAGATGTACTTTTCCGCTAAGCATTGTATCAAGTATGTTGTTTGCATAAAATGTAATTGTATAGTTCTCGAAAGGAATGGAAATAAGTATTTGTTACTTATGTGTTATATTCTAAATTCTGATAGTTGACCCTCTTCGGTTTATATACCAGAGTGGCAATGTTATCTTTGTGTAACTGGATGCTTTTGTGATTGACAATGAAAGCTTAAAGGAAATATAATTGAAATTCTTATGAGTGTTTAGTAGTTCTGATTTGTTCTATCGAAAGCTAAATTGAAATTTAAATCATTGACTTTCTATAAGGATAGGGCTGAAATGAACCTAAGCAGAACGCCAATCAAGCAGAATTAAATTACTAATCCCTAGTCCTGAGTATGACAGGACAATATTAAATTGGATTCTTAATCATTTATATCTTTATACTAATAAGTATGATATAAATTCAGTTAGGAGAACTGATGTAAATCTAATGGGGTTCAGATGGCAATCTCAAGTAAAGGCTATGAGATATTGTCCAATTCTGTTGTTTTAGAATCATGTGTATTCTAATGACTCAAGAGATCATGACCTTAATACCTCTACCATGTAATGGGTTTTAATGAGGAAGGTCATCTTTATGACGAAGAATCCAGGGATCGGGAAAGGCTAACCTTAGGGAAAGTCTTTAAAGTAATTTAAAACTCAACGTACAGCACACATATTAATAAGTAGATCTTTTCGAGGCGGATTTAAAGGTCGACGGCACAAGACAACCGCAGGTTTGTACCTCCGAGAAGATTAGGATCTTCTCGAAGTTACAACAATGCAGTGACTTATGGCGACACCCTTTGCATTGATCGCTAAGATTTACACTTGTGTTCGATTAGTTACTCAGTGACCGATTAGAATGTGGTCAGTTATAAGGCTGCCTAGAGGTTCGGGGTATCTTGACACACCGGTCTAACTCGCAGGTTATACCAAGATGTCATCGTATCCCTAATACTCGTGGGCATCCATATAACATTATCACCTTGTTAACTGCTTCGAGTGATTAAGTTGTGAAAGGAAGGACCGACAAGAGTCGTTGTAAGACATTCTATATAACATAAGAATGGGGTGAAGGACGTATTCCGATTGACGAGTATGCCGTTAAGGAATACGAGACATAAACAAGATGTTTCAAATCTTTGGCCAAAGTATCGCAAGTCGCTGATTGCGTTGTCCTAATTCACCTAGTCTAAGGGATGAGATGCCGATGAATAATGGTAACAATTATTCGCTTAGGTTCCTCGACAGAGCATTCTCAATTCCTGCAATAGGGAAGAGAACCACGAGAGTGAAGCGTTAAATAAAACGCCAACTCTTATTACTCATGAATAGATCGTGTAGGTTACCGAGTCATGGAATGAATAGATCGGAGGTACTCCGAGTCATTACAAATGCATATGGTTGTTCTGCTATAAGAATGGTTATTTGATTTGTGAGTTCTAAATTATGTATTTAGAACCGTGATGCAAAAAAAAAAAAAAAAAAAAATTCCACTTGTTCTAAGTTATAAAATGAGGATGTTACATCTTGGTATCGAGTGAAGGTCGCAGCTCTTGACCTATTGTGTCCATAATCTGATAAAACCTAAATTTTCTTGTAACAAAAATGGTTAGAACAAGGGGAACGTTATAATAATGCTCCACCAAGGAGGAGCGGCAACAACCCGTAAACTTGATGAGATCCTCGCTGCCCCGCTGACACAAGAGATCGCTTAGCAGACTTGAACAACAGCAGTGATGGGAAATGAGGAGGATGAAGAAGCTGATAATAATAATCAGCAACCTCCCGAGGACAACCCCGACATGGGTGTTGATGTTAATGCTTGGGAATGCACCCGTCCCAACCGTAAAACAAAAAGGCCGTTTGGCGTAGAACTCACTAATGATATAAAAAGGATAAGTCCACCTAAGTATGATGGCACCACATTAGGAGATGGAGCCGAGAACTGCTCAAATGAAATGGAGAAGTACTTTGCAATAAGGAACTTCTCGAGGAAACCAAAGCTATTTGGGAGCCTATCACGCTTTCCCACGAAGCATCTTCGTGGTGGGATAGCCGTAAAGCTGAACTAAACATCGATGAGACCAATATTACTTGGGATCAATTTAAAGGCTATTTTAGGCAACGTTGGCTGCCACAACTTTTCTATGATCAGAAAATGACAGAATTTCAGAATTTAGCTCAAGGGAAGCTAACGGTAACTGAATACTGGGAGCGGTTTACAAAACTCCTCAAGTATGTACCGCAGTATCAAACTGACGAAAAGTTCAGAATACGGAAATTCATCATGGGATTGAATCCCGTGATAGGGGAGAGGTCGATGTTCACAGTCCAACCACTATGGAAGGAGTTGTTGAAAAGGCCATAAGGCAAGAACAGAAATTAAAGGCTATTTCTGCTCATAAGGAGGAAGTGCGGAAGAAGACTGCAAACCCTTCTTCAACCTCTCTTGCACCTAGAAAAGGACCATGGAAAAAGTTTGGAAACAAGAGTAAGTTTCTAGGAGATAACAATAAGAAAGCAGCAGTAAATAAGCCTGCTGGAAATGCAAAGGATAATTTTGCTAAAAATTATAATAATGGGCAGAAGCCCTATGGAGGACAACGTGACAATTACAAAACTGGAGGCAACTTTGAGCCTAAAAAGGGACCTGTAGGAGGCTGCTACAATTGTGGTAAAGATCACTACGCAAATCAGTGCCCTTTGAAGAAGGATGATCGTAATCAGCAGCATAAGATACATGCTGCAGTAGCGGACAAGCAAGCTGAAAAGCAAGTGACACCTATAGAAGTTCCGGTAAGTTATTCAAAGATACCGCTACTATTCTTTTTGATACAGAGCTACTAATGTTTTATATCTAATAAACTTGCTTCTAAACTTAAAAGAAAAGCTGGAAAAATGGATAAATCTTGGACTCGCAGATAAAGATGGTAATAATTCTGCTCATACAAAGTGAGTATGTGTCTTTTTGGGGCGTCCTTGACTTACCTAACTTTTCCACGGAAGTTGACCTCTATGTTGCACCTTTGGGATCGTATGACATTGTCATCGGTGTCAATTGGTTAGCTGACCATAAAGCAAAGGTAGATTGCTATGAAAAGAACATAAAATGTTTAGATGATCGCTGAATCAAGAGATTCAAGGTGTGAAACGGGAAATTTCAGTTAGAAAACTGTCAGCTATGCAACTTAAAAAGGCTAAAAATAAAGGATGTACCCTTTATGCGGTAAAGATATCCGAATCTTCCGAAGAAGATGATGATTTCATGGAACGATTCCCTCTTTTACAAGGTTTCAGGGATGTTTTTCCTGAGGAATTACCAGGGTTACCACCCAAGAGAGAATTTGACTTCACCATTGAAATCAAGCCAGGAACAGAACCTATATCCAAAGCGCCTTATCGGATGACTACTACCGAGTTAGTCGAGCTTAAGGCACAAATTGCAAAGAGCTTTTGTCTAAAGGTTTGATCTGCACCAAGTGTTTCACCTTGGGAGCGCCTGTAATATTTGTGAAAAAGAAGGATGGAACACTAAGGTCATGTATTGATTATCGGATGTTGAACAAAGCAACACCATCAAGAACCGATATCCACTTCCTAGGATCGATGATCTGTTGATCGATGCGTGGAGCAGCGGTTTATTCTAAGATAGACCTTCGATCCAAGTTATCATCGCTTAAGGATTAGAGAGGAAGATATTCATAAAACAGCTTTCCGAACAAGATACGGACATTATGAATTCACAGCTCTACCCTTTGATTAACTAATGCACCCGCAGCCTTTATGAATTTAATGAACAATATCTTTCAAGAATACCCGACAAGTTTGTACTTGTATTCTTGGACGATATTCTCATTTATTCTAAAAGCGTTGAGGAGCACAATGAGCATTTGAAGATAGTTTTGGGAATTTTGAGAAAGAGGAAGTTGTACGGTAAGTTATCCAAATGTTCTTTCTTTGATTCAAAGTTCACTATTTGGGTCATGTTATAAGTAATGAAGGAATTGTTGTAGATCCTTCAAAAATAGTGGCAATAATCGAGTGGCTCTGCACCAAAGAATGTGCACGAAGTAAGAAGCTTCATGGGTCTTCTTTGGTTATTATAGAAAATTTGTAAAGGATTTTTCTAAAGTAGTCGCACCAATAACTTCATTGCGAAAGAAGGATAAGAAATTCATATGGAATGATAAGTGCGGCTGCTTTCAAAAGTTTGAAAGACCAGTTGACTTCTGCACCTATACTAGCTGTACTGCACCCTAATGGGAGTTTTACTCACAGTAACGGATGCTTCGGGAAGGCCTTGGAGGTGTTTTGCTACAAAATGATCAGGTCATAGCATATGAAAGTAGAAAACTTAAGTTACATGAGCTGAATTATGCCCTCATGATTTGGAACTTGCTGCCATTGTTCATGCACTTCAAGTCTGAGACACTATTTACTTGGGAAACCTTTTGAGCTGAAAACCCATCACTTAGGACTGAAATATATTTTTACTCACCCCAATCAATGCCGATGAGAGAGGTGGTTAGAATTTTTATCACAATATGACTTTGATATTAGCTATATCAAAGGGAAGGAGAATAGAGTAGCTGATGCTCTAAGTCGTAGGAGGCACATTTCTGCTCTTATAACATTAAGAACTCGCTTAAAGACGAGGTAAAAAGTGCTTCGAATCGATGCATACTTTCAAAGAAGTAAAAGCAAAACTTACTGCAGTAACCTAAGGATATAAGGTATAAAGGTTTTCATTTTGATAATGAAGGAATCTTGCGTTATGAAAATAGGGTATATGTACCTATGCTTTGAACGATTTGAGAAAGAAGTTGTTAGTTGAATTTCATAATTCACCTTTCTCTGACACCTGTATCACAAAAATGCTTGCTGATTTAAAACAAAGCAATACTTCTGAAAGGTATGAAAAAGGATGTAATTAATTTTGTGACTCATTATCCTGAATGTCAATGGTGAAGGCAGAACATATGCACCTGGCTGACTCGCTATATCCTCATAGCGTACCACAAATACAAATGGCAAGTAATAACCATGGATTTTGTACAAGGACTACCTATGTCCAGGAATAAACATGATGTTATCCCAGTAGTTGTTGATAAACTGACCAAGGTAGCTCATTTCATCGCTGAAATCTAAAGGATGATTCGCCAAAGTGCTGCTAGCCAAAAGATTCGTACATGAAATTTTCAGATTGCATGGTGTACTGCAATTGATTATATCGATAGGATCCTAGAATGACGCCAAGGTTTTGGCAAACGCTTAACGCAGCCCTAGAACGAAACTAAACTTCAGCTTCTCGCATATCATCCGAAACGGATGGACAAACCGAGAGGGTAAATCAAGTGTTGGAGGACATGTTGCGAATGTATTGCATGGATCAACAAAGATAAAATGGGAAGAGTATCTTCCATTAGTTGAGTTCGCATACAACAATACTTATCACTCATCTCTTAAAATGGCACCATTTGAAGCACTTTATGGAAGAAAGTGCGAACCCCGTTAGTTGGGACAAGTTTGAGGATAGAGTGGTAATTGGACCGTAGATTCTCACGAAATGGAACAAAGCAAGTTAAGCTGATTCGTGAACGATTAAAGGAAGCAAATGGATAGACGTAAGAGCTATGCTGACCTTAAGCGGGTTGATAGAAGGTTTGAGCTTGGTGATAAGGTTTTCCTTCGTGTTAAACCCGTAAAGAGTTCTATAACTTTTGGCAAGGCTGCCAAGTTGTCACCTAGATTTGTGGGACCCTTCAAATTGTCAAATAATCAATCTCGTAGCTTATCGCTTAGCATTGCCACCGCTTTATCTCGCATGCATGATGTTTTCCATATTTCTTTGCTTAAGAAATACGTTTCAGATCTCACACATGTTTTAAATTGAATTCCTTGCAGGTCCAAGACCCGTGAATAATCGTGGTTAAACCCACACGAGTGCTGGAAACTCACCAATTGCATTTAAGAAATCGTGAGATACAACAATGTAAGGTCCAGTGGGACCAGTTTAACGAAGAAAGTGCAACTTGGGAAAATCTGGAAGAGATGAAAATTGCTTTTCCTTCTCTTTTTCAACAGAATGAAATCTGTTGACAAAACATACTTTTATGAACTTATTGTTTTTAAGTATTTATGAAAGCCTGATGAAGGCAAACATTATTCAGGTTGAATAAAATGTGTTGTGACATTGATTTCTGGAACTATTCAAATATGGAAGTAGTCACATTGTTGTGTACTAATAAATTGATTAACCTGAAGGTTAAATTAATATGTAATTCATCGGGACGATGAATCTTTTTAGGAGGGAAGCATGTAACACCCTGAACTGTTGTTACTTTCTCCTGAGCATACAAGTGTTGATATGTGATTTCTTGTAAAAGGATGTGTTCCTCGATTTAGAAATCATGCTTGATATGTACTGTAATTTCTTTGCAGATTTCAGATCTTGACTGAGTCGGAATATGATTAGACTCTTTTATTTATTTCATTTTGCATCTGAGTTTAATCTGATCTCGGAATGAATTATAGAGTTATCCATCTATAATACCTAGTCTTGGATCAGTGGAATTGATCCAAGTATTGCTTTAAGTTTGTTCATGATGAATTAAAAATTACAGACCTTGAACAGGTTGCAAGGTCTAGAAGCATTTAATAAGCTAGTCAGGAGTATGACTCAGGCTGATCAAGTGAAATGAATTGGTTCCCGATATGGAAGTATATCTGGAAGGTCTCGATTGTGGACCAGGTAATAATTCGGTTACATACGATTCTGCAGCCTAAGGCAGAACAGGAGCTAAACCTGTTCAAGACGTATGATGTAGGTCTTTTTCTGAGTGTACAAATGTAGACCTAATTGGAATTATTATTGGTTAGTAACCTAAAACTAAACCTAACCTAGGGGTTAGATTAGTGTTAATCTAACCTAGACCTAGGCTAAGTACTAATGTCCTAAGTTAGTATCTATGTTATGGAAGTTAGATTAGGTGTTATCCTAAATTCTAACCTAAGATACTAACCTAACTATGAGCAAGAATGTAAAGGGGCCTATGGAGGGGTGCGAACCATGGGCGGCATTTTCTATGTCATTAAATGCTAAGGATAAGTATGAGGGACAGGTCTTGGCGGAAGTTTAAGGAACGGCTAACTTGTGCCGACGTGGCAGGTCGCCAAAACTGAAAATGAACTGGGAATTTTATTTGACTGTCGCCAACTTTGGCGGTCGGTGGCAGTGGAGTTTGAGCGGGAAAGTTGGTGTAAATGCATTCAATGCGCTCGGTAGTCGAGCTCGGAACTCGCGTGAAGGCATGCAAACTGGGAAGTTGTTGGTTTGTTTGGCTTATCGCGATTTTCGGTTTTCCTTCTGCCTGTTCACTGGTTCTTCGCACCAGTCTTCTTTGAGTTGCATGGCGAACATGAGGATATCTAGCTCTTTTCTCTGGCAAGGAAAATATATATGTTTTGGAGATAGCAAAATTTTGTTGGTCGCTCTAACTTGGAAAAGGAAAAGGAAGTCTGAGCTCTTCCAGTGGTCTGCTTCGGAAATTTGAGCAAAAAAAATCCAGGCATGTTAGGCCCTAACCTTTAAAAATCTTGTTGTCTTCCAAGTGATTTCATTAGAACAACTCTGTTCAAATGATTTATGGAATAAATGATTTTCTATGGTTGTCTTGTGTGATTTGGTACTGTATCTTTATGCTGTTCGTTTTTACAAATTTAACCCTTAATGGGTGTGTGTTGTACTTCGAACTGTTCACTGTTTTGTTGTGCTTTACATTCCAGCGTAGGTTTGTAAAACATGTGCTTGAAGAGTATCTTCCTGCTCCGTGAGAACTCGTGCATGCTTCTCTTGCTGGGTTCAGGATTCAGTAGAAACTTGTTGGTAGAAACTGCTGATAGAAGTTTGTTTATAGAAACTTGTTGATTGTAACTTGTTTATGAGGCTTGTTTCTTGTCGGAAAAGACACTGTTGGACTTTTGTGTGAATATCCAGTCTTATTGGATTTCTTTGCATGTTGTAGTGGTTATCTTTGGTGAAAGATACAGAACCTAGTAGGACTTCGCTATGGTATTTTAAGTTATTTTGAACGAATAACTTATTGTGTTTCTGTATTTCGTTGCTACCCCTTTTTGGAAATTGTGTATTCCTTGCTTGTGGTTCTGGGTTTCAACCCGTTAGCAGTATGCAATATGTGTATATTCATATTATTGTTGTAATCAGAACGACTCTGTGGAGTCGATTGAATGATTTATTTACATTTGGACCTCTGTTCAAGTTAAATATAATTGAATATTGGTGATTCGATGAGCCAGTGACTTGAGGGAATAACATGTACTAAGACCTCTGTTATTTATAGGAATACCTTCGTGTTGCATGGATTTTGTGGTATAGATTCTTTGGGTGTATTTTACGTTTGCATTCTGTGCAAACTTGTGCGAAGAATTGGCAAAGGTTCAGTCGGGTATCTTGTTTTGAAATCAGTATTTAAATTGCTTTTGCTTGATTTTAATATGTACACCATTGACTTGACCAGATGGAATCATTGGCAATCATTTGTCATGCCACTGTTGTCCGGGTTCAGTAGAACTTGTGGAAGTTAACCTGTATCTTCTTTTGCCTCAGTTGAAAACTTGACTTGGTATACTGTAGTTTTGACATTGTGGAATTTTCCTGAGTAATGATTTATATCAAGTAACGCGGCTCTGTATAAATGAATCGTGAGTGCTATATGACTGATTCCGATTACGTACAGATGTACATACAGGATGATATGTTTCCTTTCTGATTTCCTAGTTGGATGTGGCGTGTATGTTATGTTACGGTATTTGTAAGATAATCTCTGTATGGTCTTATGGAAACATCAAATTGTTTAATGCAATGAAGTCTGTTGTTGACCGTGATATACTAGAGGTTCTTTGATTTCGAACTTGGTTCAAAAAAAACCTTACTGTGTGTAAAAGGGACTAGCATTGGACTATAGGTTGATATATGGGATTGTAGGCGTGTTTTTCTTCTGTTGCATAACTATCCTGCCTTGAGCTGGACTGATCTAAAAGCCGTCGACTGTACCTCGACAGCAATGTGGTGATTTTCATGTTGTTTGAAGCTTCCTGTAGAGTCTGTTTGGTTGATAGTCTGCACTATTGACGTGTTAGCCACTGTACAGGAGTTTTTGCTGTGTTCGATTTTTAATATGACAGTGAATCTTCTTGTGGGTTGTCGGACTTGTTCGTATACATACTGGATGAATGCTTTCCATATGTAGAGACGGTACAGTAGTGAACTTGTGTGAAGGGAAGTATGAATGATTTGTTTCTTTCTCTTCTATTCTAATACTTGTTGGTATCTGTCTAACAGTTGGAATTGTTCTTGTATCTTATTGTTGGAATCATGACTTGCTATGATATTTCCTTTTCTGATGAAAGTAACGATCTGTCCAATGTTGCTGATCTTGGATTCAAGATAATTGTTTAGATACTTTCGTTCTTTGATTCTTAATATTTGAT
>CM031234.1:1035691305-1035792950 GCA_018340775.1 Taxus wallichiana var. yunnanensis
GGCATGGTGGATTTTAGGTTATTTAGGTATGATTAAATTTAGGTCATTTAGGCATGGTTGAGTCTAGGTCAGTTAGGCATGGTTGAGTCTAGGTCATTTTAGGTATGGTTGGGTTTAGGGCATTTTGGGTATGGGTGAGTTGGTCATGGTGGAGTCTTGGTCATTTAAGCATGGTTTGGTCATGGTGTTGCATTTGATTTAATTTCCAAGTTGTTGTTTTTATGGAAAATAAATGATGATGTATGGTATGGTGATGTTATAAAATGGTAGGTATGTATGTTTTTATGATTGTTTAATTTCCAAGCTTTGTGTAAAATGGAAACTACGGTAGAATGTGAATATAAAAAATGGGGAAAATTTGTTCAAGTAAAAGTGGCTGAGGTAACCTCCAAGGTCCCAATGCCCTCGAGTGTTTCCTACATATCCCCGGTGAAAAGGGGACTCAGGCCGATGTAGTTATCCCATAAGCTAGGGAAGAATATGGTGAGATATAGGAATGGTTGGGTTGGTTTTAGGGATGATTGAGTCTCGGTCAGTTAGGCATGGTTGAGTCTAGGTCATTTTAGGTATGGTTGATTTCATTAGGTATGGTGACATTGGTGAAAGAGGAATTCTTAAAATGTAGATGTTGATGGTCTGATCATGTATAGGAGAATCACTAAGTAGTGAGTAAGGTGAAGGGTAAGAGGTGACCAAAAGATCTCGCATAATTGGAAAAACCATAACAAGTCTACCATACCAAAGGTGGAGCTTATGAACATAAGACCCTAGAGGCATTACATGATTAACTATGTTAAGGGTGAAGAAATTCACATGATCACGAAATGTCGGTTTATGGAAATTCCCTTGAGCATGTAAGAGATAAGGGTGAAAAGGAAATGAGGTGAATACGGTTTGTTTGAGCATAACCTAGTGTAAGAAAAAATACCTACTTGGAAAGATACCTAAGATAAAAATAAGCAAGTCCATGACAGAAAAGTTATCATTTTCTTATTTTGGCTTTTGTTTTGATAGATTGATCGATGCGGGAAGTCTATGTGGGATGAGTATATTATCTACTTGAGGTATTCATGAAGTTGATGGATGGGGGAAGCTTCTAAATATATATATATTTTTTGTAAGGGTAGTCCCTTTTTATGATAGACTATGTGTAGTATGGTTATCTTTGTGTAACTATCCTTTGAGGGAGCAGTTTATTTATAGTGGCGAGATAGAGATAAGAGATGTCCCTTTTGAGGGAGTCATCTCATTGCTGGAATTTTGAATCAAGGAGTTAAATCCCATTTTAATTTTTGTTTTTTGGACTTTTAAGTCATGGAAAAGACTATAGAGGAAGATTAGGCTCTTGTTTAGAAGACAAAACCATAGCACACAGAGATTAACTATGAAAGAGATGGTTTTGAGTGATGAACAACCATGGGATTCCATCTTGAAAAATATGAAAATTATCCATGAAAATCATGCCATGAGTAGAGCCAGTGATACTCATATTGAAGATAAGGCTGAAAGGTGACAGGTAATCACATGATTCTTGTTTAGTCATTGACCCCAAGAATAGGTAATATGAAAGGTGAAGGGTGCTCAAGGGATGAGCTTGAAATAGATAGAAGGTGATATAGGATTTGATTCAATAATAGAATGGTCAAAGATGAAAGGTGTTCAGGGGTTCAAGTTTGGGTTTACCTTTGAGTGAAGAAAAATGATAAACACTTGATCCATAGGTATGAGTAACTATATAGGGCCCAAGCCAATTAGGATAAATTTTTCCTGTTTACTTTTCTCTTCGTTTGTTACATGTTGATTTTCCTTGAGGACGAGGTCTCCAACTTAGAAGGTTCATTCAAGGACACATTTTCATAGGCACGTTTGATAATTTTTTTCATAGATTTGGAGATGTTCAAGAGCATCGGGATGACATTAAACTAATAACTCAAGTTGTGCAAAATGGTCATGGCGAAAGTCATCATCGTTGAGCATTTCTTGGAGTGAGATGCGAGAGAGATGGAATCTATTCTTAGAGAGTAAAGATAGCCTTGGTACCATGGAAAAGAGAAATGTGTGGCACCTATCAAATTATGACTACTAGTACTATAAGCCCATAAGGTGAAAGGAATGTGCATATGCCAATCCTTTCCAATAACATCATATAGTTTCATAAGAATTTTCTTCGAGGGTTTTGTTTTTGGATTGTTCTTGGTCATTTTTTTAGGGTAGTAAGGTTACGAAAAACTAATTTTATCCATTATCGGTGATGAGATGATAAGGAGCACCAAAGCTACAAATATTGTGATGATTAATGAATTCACATATTTTCTCATTTTTGTAGAGATAAGAGGTATACATTCAACATATTTAGTATAATATTTGGTAGTGGTAATAATCCATTGATGGCATCATGAAGAATGAGGATTAATCTCTCCAACAAGATCTAAACCCCATTGAGAGAAAGGCCAAAGGTCTCGGGTGACTTATAGGGCATGACTAGGTGTGTGATGAATATTAGGGGTTTGGGGTTGTGATAATATACTAGGTGAAGGATAAGTTTAGCGATAGCTAAGCCACTAAAGTGACCTCTACAAATTCTTTCATGAAATTTCTTGATGGTGTAGGGAATTTTAGAACTTGTAAGGCATCGTAAGAGAATAATGTCGAAGCTACATTTATAAAGAAGACCACCCATGATGACATAGCAAGAAAAACTTTTAACAAAGGCACATTATCTATTACAAGTAAGGTCGGGAGGCGAGATCAAAAGGTAAAGGTATTACTCAAAACTAATTATACCAAAGGTCATGTGTGTCAAGTGTAATGGTTCTGACGAGGTTAACATATCAAAATAAATAAGAAGGTGATGCAACCTTTGTATTGTGACAAAGATTTTAGATTCAGCGGTGAAGTGGGTATCGACAAGCTATACATGCCATGGTATCCATAAATTTATTAATAGAATGTAGGTGGTTTGAAGTTCGTAATGATCAAAGGTAGTTAAAAGTATGTTAACATGGTGTTTATAGTTTTGATGTATATCATTACGATACCGATATATACCATTGAATTGATTTATAACCAGATTGAGAGTTGCAAAGATATTTAATTATTTAACATATAATGAGATGGCAGCTTGGAGGCCTAATATGAGTACTTCATATTTAGCAATGTTTTTAGTGGAATCAAAATATAGTTTGAAAGATAATGACATAGGTTCACCATAAATAGGAATGTGTATAACTCCGTCACCACTCCCACACTAACATTTTGAACCATCGAATAATAAGGTCATCTCGTAAACGGTATCATACAAAGAGAGAGGTACCAATGGATTCATCTAAAAATCAAAGTTAGAGGGTTGATTTCTAGAGAGGGGTGCATCTGCAAGTTGGTCAGCGATGGTTTTGCCTTTGATATATTTTTTATGAATGAATTCGAGGTCAAGGTCTACGAGAACCATGAGCCAATGTGCAACATGTTGATGTTGGTAGTGTTTGTCATACATGTAATGTAAGGGGTTAGTGTTAGTGAAGACAAAGGTTTTATGGTTAATTTGGTAATGAAGAAGTTTAGTGGTGAAAAAAACTAAGGCTAAGTACATTTTTTGGCATGGGTGTATCTGATTTCATAGTCAAAAAGGGTACAACTTATGTAATAAACTACTTGCTCCCTATGTTGCTTGTTGTGATGAGCAATCATGACATCCAAGAACGATCGGTGAGTGTAAATGTATAGGTAAAATGGTTGGTCATCCTTAGGAAGATTGAGCACCGGTGGTTAGAGAAGGTATTGTTTTAAGGCATCAAAAGATTTGTGTCATTCATCATCCCATTTGAAGGAGATGATGAAATGGTTAACAACATTAGGAAAGTTGTGAAATAAACTGACAAATAGATTGCAGCTTACCTTACAAAATTCAAAGTTTGTGAAGATTACTAGGCAAAAGAATTTTGATAATAGCCTTCATTTTAGTGAGATCGGCTTCCATGTCATGCAAAGAAATAATGAAACCAAGGATATTTCCTAAGAGCACAGTGAAGACACACTTCTTAGGTTAAAGGTGAACACAATACTTGATGAGGCGGTAAAAGATGACCTTAAGGACTATAAGGAGTTTGGCCTGGTGTTTGGATTTGGAAAGAAGGTCATCTAAGTAATCTTCCAATATGTGATGTATTATGTCATGGAAGATATAATTCATAGCCCACGGCTATGTAACATCAGCGTTTTTAAGGAAAAAAGTCATGACTCGGTAGTAGAAGTTCCACCAAGGAGTGATGAAGGAGGTTTTGTGTTTATCTTTTGGGGTGAGTAATATTTTGTTATAACCCAAGAAACTGTCCATGAGTGATAAAATCTCATGACTAGTGATGAGATCAACAAGATGGTCAATACTTGGTAGAGGAAAGTCAACTTTGGGGCAAGATAAGTTGAGGTCATAGAAATCCATGAAAATGAAAAGTCTCCCTATTGCTTTTGTGCAGGGACAATGTTAGAAATCCATTCGGGATATTCAATGCGTAGGATTAAGGAAACCAAGAGAAAGCACTGGAGTTCTTATTTGATAAGAAGGGAAATGTGAGGATGTATTTTCTGCAGATTTTTTTTATGGGTTTGGTTGCGGGTGAAGGAAAGTGTGGGCGAAGCGATTGTTTGTGAGAGATTAGAGGTCGGATGAAAATGGTCGTGTTTGGGATTGTTTTTGGTGAATAGGTGGAAGTATCAATTCCCCATACGTTAAGTTTTTGTAAATGTGGGGAGAACCATAAGGAAGACCTCCCCTATGTGATAATCATAATGATGATGTTGGTGTAGGTTACCATACTCTTGTGGAGTAAGGAATGTGTTGATATTGTAGAGGTGGTACTCCCCTAGAGTGAGGCATTGAAAAAAACCTCTAAGGGATCGGTAGTAGATATGTGGGTAGCGGGAATAGATAAATTACTAGGTGATCAAGTAGGAGGGTTATCGATTGGTTGGGAAGTAGATGAGCTAGCTGTAGAGGCTGCGGAAGAAATAGGAATAGAAGAGTTAGGTGTGGGAGAGGTGGTGGCAACATTGGTGGATGGGGCTATGGGTGAAGGAGAAGTGGTGGTAGTGGTAGATGCCTTAACTGGTACAAGGACATTGTTAGGTTGGTACAACATGTTACAAGTTTTGAATGGTGACGGGTCAGTGGGATGGTATAGTTATGTCCTTCATGTTCAAATTTTACATAGTGGTGTAAAGTTGAAGGGACATAACCAGGACATGAATCCAAGGTTGGAAAAGGAAATAGGTTATACTAGGACTCCCCCTCTAAGATGTAGAACAATTCAGGACAATGCAAGGGCCCACATGAATGTGAAGAATAATGGTGCCAAGGGTGGAAGTGATGGCATCATTAAAGGAGTGCAACATAACTGGGTTATTATACATAAAATTTGAAGGGATGCGCATTTGATTGTATGAGTGGGAGGAGATGATATTTTTCTAGCACCACCATCGATCATAACATTTTGTACGTGTATATTATTGATATGGATGGAGATGAAAAGGGTGGGATAAAGTTCATATGATTATAGAGTACAATCTCCTTGTCAAAAAAAAAAATGAGGAAGCTACTTGATGAGTTGGTGTGGGGGTAGAAGAAGGAGATGATTTTGTAAGATAGGCCACATGGTGAGGGGTGATAATAGAGGCTACTTGTGTGGGGTCATTAGGTAAAACCTTGATGGATTGTAAAACCTCCATGAGGGCTTGTTGATGAGATTCAGAGGTTTGGACAAGATTGTATAAAGACATTTTTAGAGGGGATTGGTGTAATTGTTTTATTATTGTAAAATGGGTGACCCCGTCAAAAATAGGGTATGTGGGTCCTCGAATGGTGATTTTGGGTGTGGGTGCAAATGGTATATTGGGCATGGGATTGGTTGATGGGCTAGTTACTTTTTCTTTTCCTTTGTCATTTTTGGCATGAGTGGAAACTTGGATCATCTTAATCGGAGGAAAGAGGTAGATGGAGAAGGTAAGTCATGAGTAGTATAACGACTTGATGAACAAAAACCTAATGTGGGGTAAGAATCTCATGAAATGAGTAGGGCACACTAGCATTTAATTGGTGGTTTGGAAAACTCTCGATAGGGACCATGTTGATCTCTAATTGTTGAGGTGGATAAAAGGGTTGTGGAGGTGGTGATGTAGTTCGTTGAATAAGTATTGGGTGGGGATTTATGGTGACAAGTGAAGATGGAATAGGGTCCTAATTAAGAATATCATCATCATCAAAATTTTCTTTAAGAGGACGTACTTCGAGGAAAATGGTTTTGAGAGCCTTATAACCCTCTACATCATTTCCTAACAGACGATGGTAGGCACAAATATTAGTTTCATCGAACCCTTTTGGTTTGGGTTTGAAGGGTTTGTAAGTTCTAAGTGGTAGTAATGTGATGACCGAGGTCTCTAAGAGGTTGCATAAAATGTTGGTGTAGGACCACTGCCAATGGAACATGGTGGGAAGTGAGTGTGGGTTTGAGTAAAGGTGTGGATGATTGTGGTGGAAGAGGTGTGTTATGATGTAGAATAGGTCTCGACCATTGGTTTGTTAGGTGGTATTGTCTTAGGTTTTGATGGTATCTTCTTGAGTAAAGGTGTGGTAGAAGAACTAGAAATGGATGGTGTTGTTGGTTTAACTACCCTATTTGAGGGTAGTTATTGTCTTTATTGCACCTTATTTGGTAAATATGAGGTGGGAGTACATGATGTAGAAGGAAATCGGATGGTGGAAGAGAACGGGTTACCCATAGGGACAATAGAGTTATGATGGAAGTGGTTGGTGGAGGTCGGGTGGAATGTATTAGTTGAAGTCACATAGGTAATGTTGGGGTTATGGTAGCTGGTGGAGGTATAGGTGGTAAGAAATGTACAAGTTAGGGAGAGGGTGTTTGTTGTGCAGGGTTAATTATATGTAACATAGGATCATGATGAAGAAGTAGGTTTCTTAGCTTTTGATTTGCCTTGGGTAGGGGTTGTTTGGCCAAGGTTGATGGGTGAGGTCCTAGGATGGACGGAAGGGGAAAAGGTGACAAAGGTGTGGTGGGTGAGACTGGTGTATGTGGCCTAGAAGGTTGGGTATTTTTTTAAGCGGATGAAAATTTTTGGTACGAGTTTGGGAAGACGTGGATAAATCCAATTTGATAGGTGGATGGGTAAGGCTTGACGTCGGCATGACACCCAAGGTAGTGATGGGTCTAGATATGGACGAAGATGTAGGTGTGGGTAGGTTCTTAGGCATAGGAATGGTTTTAGTCATGGGTAAAGGTTTAGATGTAGGTAAAGGTGACGAAGAAGAATCCATTTTGACATGAATCATCAAGGTCGATCTGGTTTGCAAGAAATACCTTTGGATAGATTCTAGAGGTTTCGTAGGCAACATTTTCATTTTATTTGAAAAAGGGGAGCCGAAGACATCCCTAAAGCATGTAATTATCAATGTAATCCAAGTAATTGACCAATCGTGAAAACAACATTTTTGTAAGAGGAGATGCATTTGGTTTAGTGGAAATCCTGTAAAATATGTCTATGAGATAGGGAATTGGTTAGCCTTAAACTCTATGGGTAAAAGAGCTAAGACCAGATCAACGGGATCCTAGAATGCTAATGGGAATTTTCCCCAATAGGTAGTGGCATTTCTAAAGGATCTCCCATGGGTAGGAGAGATGGTAGGTGGGGTGAGGTAGATTTATCTTTTGGTGGAGGAGAAAGTGATGATGATTCTCTTGTGGGTAGGAGAGTTAATACCATCTATTGTTTGATAGGTTGTGAGGTAAATGGTAAAATGAAATCTGTATAAATTGTGGACTCCTATGTACATTAAGGGGAGATGAATAATAATCATCTATGGGTGAAGGAGTGGAAGAGGTATTCTTCTCCATGGGTAGAGGAGCTCGTGCAAGAATTTCCTCGATAGACGAGTAGGTGAAAATTGAGGAATGGACGATAATATATCAAAAACAACGTGGAATTCATAGAAATTTCTCTCATTGGTTGAAGGGTAACCACTTTGATTAAATGATGGTGTATGGTTAGGGAATGGATTCTTAAATATATGCAAGTTTTGATTTGTCGGTGTGTTCGGGTTTTCTAGGATGAGATCTCCATTATCTAACATTTCTGTACAATGTTCTTAAAATTTATACAATTACCATCACTATGGCCTTTGACGTGAAGATAATTTCAATAGTCATGTTCCTTATACCATGTGGGCATAGGATGGATGGGATTGAAACTAGTACGAGGTTTTATTGGGTATTGCAATGCATCTTCCATTAAGAAGCTTTTTCAAGTATGAAGAATATGGCTCTTAAATTGAAGCGTACTTTTGTTGTTCCCATCGAGTTGAAAAGTATGAACATGAGAAATATTAGAGGAAGGTTTGGATTAATTAGATGGATGGGATGGACAAAATTTGAGAACTAACGTGTTTCCGGATCCTTTAGATTTTGAATAATTGTTTTTGTAATTAGAAGATGAAGAAGCTTCATTTGACTTAAACATGGCATTTTGTTTCGCAATTAGATTTTATTTTCTTGATGGAATTAATTTCAATCTTTCGTATATGGTAAATGCTTCATCAAAGTTATGGAATTTTGTACCTAGATATTTTATGAGATGTGTCTAGCACAAGATCTATTGAAAAATCTATAATCTCAACTTGAGGTAACTGGAATGTTGATTGGTTGATAAGACTTTTCCAAAGAGCAACAAAATATCTCGATAGATTCATCATCATACTTTGTCTGTTGGTATCCAAATTTGTTCTCCCTTTCCAGGTTGAGTAAAGAACATAGATTGGACATGGATCTTAGAGAAAATAGATCATATTGTGTTTCATTTTGTAGCTAGGGATGAGATTTAATCGGCCCTTTATTACTCAAACTTATGGAGAGATGGAAAACACCTTTAAGAGGATTTGACCTATCCTCACCGCTTTAGGTCGAGCCTCTTTGACCCAGTGAGTGAGGACCCTTAGTGTAACCTTTATTTGATTAAGGAGATGGAGATATCCTTATTTTTCACAAATTCTATAAAGAGAACCTTCGTAAAATACATTCAATACTCCATAATTTAACTCTTAAGAGTTGTGACTTCTAAACGATGGAGATACTTTCAACACAAGTCTAAGGTTACTGAAGACATTAAGAAATCTGATTGTTACGCATATTTTAGCAAGTAGATTTTGTTCCTTTTTTGATAAACATGGAAAATAGGGGTAGTTTAAGGTGGATTCATGGTTTTTTTAATAATTTTAATGGAATATGAAGGAAGATAAAGTTGAATATACCAGATCTTTGAAGGGACTTCACAACAATGAACAACTTCAACAACAGAAAGCTTCAAAACATCTAAGACATTCCTTCAAATAGAAGGTGTGCTTCTTTGAAGGCCAAGATCAACACATTTTCTCATAATATTTGAGACTCCAACACGAAGGCTTGAATTGAAATACTCAATTAAACACCAAATTTTTAAATTAATCAAGCCTAAGGTACACCTGAAGACTTACAGACAATCTTTATCAATAAATGACAGTGAATTGATTTTTTTTTTTATCTCATCCAAGATGAAGGATCTCCTTGGAATGAAATTGAAAATACCATTAGGCATCACACAGGACGAGATCATGTGTGGTTTCACAAAAAATTCAATGCAAGATTGCAATAGGAATGAAAGAAACTATTTATCGACATTACAAACAAAGCAGATACAAATTGCTTAGAGGTTGGACACAAATTAATTTCAAATTTTCTTAGATTCATCAGTAGGGGAAATCTTCCAGAGAAATCTTAGTGCTTGTCAATGGCTATACATATGCAACCAACTTGACATGATATAAAATCTAACACAGAAGAAAATAAAAGGTTATCTCTCCTTTGGTATCTCACGAAGACGATTTCTCAAGTTTTCTCTTAGGAATTCAAACTCCAACCATTTACAAGAGTATTCTCATTACATTTATACATTTTCTCTCTCAATTTTCCCCCCTAAAGACAAGAATATTCGAGGGACCTTTGTTTGTTACCAATTTTCTTCAGAAATCTATGTTTAAAAATTCAGATCCAAAATCTACTAGGTGGACTAATTATGAACTAATCACATTTCTTTGGCCCTTGACTAATGACTAGGATGCCTTTCCACAACTTTTAAAAATTCCTTTAATCATTCCGATTACGTCATGCAAGAAATACCCTTTTTAATCATTTTCTGGAGACTTTGGACAACTGGACATGACAGTAATATTTTTCACTCTCGAGGCAACACCTTTTCCATCTTTTGCACCTGCACTTTCATCATTTTATCCCTTTTCCCTCTCTTTCATCTGCAATTCTGCCCCACATCCATCTCCTCTGGTAATTCCCATTTTTGCAAGTTCCTGAGCAACTCCAACTTTAAAATATCAACATATTAATCCTAGGACTCATAATTTAAGTTTCAAATACATTCAAAGGCACATTACTGAGATAGAGACAAAAATAATTTCATCAAATAATGAAGAAAAAAATAGTGCGTATTTGCATCTCTAGGGGTCTTAGAGTAAAAATGGCAGAAAAACAGGTGAAATTCACAATAACCATTGATTCTTCCCTTCTCCACTTTATATCATAGTTTTCTGCATGTTTCCTTGGTGCAACTACAATGGAGAATAACAGAGGCAAGTCCCAAACAAGTGTGAGCCTTCCACGTACCACGGCCCAAGAAAAATGCCTTTTGGCCTTTGAAAAGTCTCGGTGAAAAAGGGAGAGTCACGGGGAGCCTCCACGTGTCTCAATCCAGCAGAGTCTCTTAAATTTTTGAAGGTTTAGTGGAAGGCACCATGTGTCTATGGTTTGAGACATTTTCTTCACCATTGAAAAGTCCAAGCAAAGGGTAGAGTGAGTGGAAACCTCTAAGTTTCCTCCTAGCACTTCTTCAAAATAAAACTTAGGGTCCGGTCCCCAAACATGCGCGGTCCCTCCACGTGTCCCAGGCCTTAGAAAATTTCTTTGAAAAGTTTAAGTACAAAGCGGAGCTAGTGGAAGCCTCCACATGTCTCCTTGTCACAATTGTTAAGGTGGGACCCTAGGAGGATCCTCAAATAAGTTTCAGAGCCTCCACATATCCATGGCCCACCAAAACTATACCTTTGTATGATAAATTTGTCTAAGTCCTGGGAAAGCAACGGAATCCTCCCCTGTGTCCCCCGACACAACTCCAAGGCCAAAACAAAGGTGAATTTTCAAATGAGCATCGTTCCTCCACATGGAAAAGTTTTGGGTTGAAGCGAGCCTTAGAGTTTTAGAGTGCCTTGCTGAGCCGCATCCAACCAGAAAGGGCCATGTTTCCATTCATGCTTTGAGAATTAAATTTGACAGGAAAAATATTCCCGTCAAACCATAAAATGTAGGAAATCAACTTTTGATCCCAGAAATGAATCTTTCTTCAAGGATAGATATTTTGGAAATGTTATAAGGCTCACATATGATCTTCTTCGAGCTACATCCAATCACATTTCCATAGGTATTTGGGACAAAAATGATAGGGAAAACAAAACGTGACTGCGGAAAATGGAAGGAAAGGAACACCATTATTTTTATGCCCAATTTATAGACTCCTTCAGATGGATAGAGAAACAAAAAACAAATTCTGGACCTTTAAGTGATCCATGACCAATGAAGGTAGTGATCATGGAAACCAAATGGAGGACAAAGTCTTCAAGCACCAACACGGGGAGATAGAAAACATGACAGAGGCTGAAAAATTAGGAATTTCAATGAAAAACGGGGTGAGACTAATTTGAGCACCAATATTGGCTCTTACTCAGGGATGGGCACTCCCTACAAGTGCCACAAGAAAAAATAGTAGGCCATTATGTAAAAGAGTCAAAGAATATGCTTACAGAGTAGGTAAACCATAACCATCCTCCAAAAAATGAACCGAGAAACTAGAAAAACTAGGTCACTAAGGACCAAAATGAACAAAAACACAAAAGTAGATGAGAACATAGAACTATACACTATATAAATGGAGTTTAATTTGATTTTGAGAAATTAATCAAGGAAATTATTTAAATGCCTACCATTAATAGGAAATTCAAGTAGTTCCCCATCTAAGTCTTTTAGGAAGAAATTATTTTCACTAATTTGAATATCAATGGAATAAGGGCCCATCCACAATGCATCAAATTTACCATGCTTGCCCTTATCTTCATGCCTACTATCCCATAAAAGCACAAGATCCCCAATGCTGAAAGCTCTGGGTGTCACCTTTTTGTCAAATAGCTTCTTCAACTTTTCTTTGAACTTCACATGCCATTGATGGGATGCCCTTCTTTCTTCATCCAACTCAATAATCTAATTGATTTGAGCATCATATGAACTAACTTCTTGGTCTTCAATCTGTTGAACAAACTAAAATGAAGACAATTACAAATGGAGGGGCAATAGAGCTTGAGTTCCATATACCAATTCAAATGGGATTTTACTAGTAGCTCTTTTGATAGTGATTATGTCAGCCCAAACAAAAAACTTAATTTTCTCACCTCACTTATTTTTGTTCAGATCAAAGGTTCTTCTAATGATCTTCAACAAGTTTTTATTACTAGACTCAGCTTGTCCATTTCCTTGGAGATTGTAGTTAGAATCATATGTCAAATTGATCCCATACTCTTTGCACATTTCCACTTTGAAGGTTTGGCTCTCAAACTCACGACATTATCAAAGCAACAATTTTAGCTGGCACTCTAAATTTGCATATGATTTGATTCAACATGAATTCCATGATAACTTGGTGTGTTTCCTTCTTGGTGGGGATTGCTTCCACCCACTTAGTGAAATAATCAGTGGCTACAAGAATCCATTTATGACCAACACTAGAAGGATCAAAAATTTCTCCAATGAAATCCATTCCCCATTTTCTGAATGGGGCTTTAACTGACACAGGTTGCAAAGGAAGGGATCTTCAAGCCTTCATTCTTCCAGAAAAACACTGATGACTTTCACATTTTCTTACCAATAGAGTTGTATCCTTAAAGAGAGTTGGCCACCAATAACCAACCCTCAAGATTTTATGTGTTGTAACTCTTCCAACAAAATTTCCCCCACAGACTCCTCCATGGAGATCAACAATTATTTTGGGGGCCTCATCTTTAGTAATGCATCTCAAGAGCACTCCCTCAGGGTTCTTCCAAGCTAACCCAAAAATTTTAATGAAATATTTATAAGAGGCTAACTTAAGATCTCTTTTATGATTTTTACTCAAATATTCAGGGCAACATAGATGTCTGAGATAAAATATTATATCTTTGTACCATTCAGAACTTACCAACTCTTCAGGACATCTACCATTTCACCTTCTACTTCATTTTACTCAATAGTTTTCAAATTTCTCTTAGCCATAAGCTTAGCTAGGCCCAAACCTCTTACCAATTTTGTGGTTTGGATATCCATGTCATACTCCTGCAACTTGTTCACCCATCTGCATATTTTGCTTGAGACCTCCATCTCTGATAAGATGTCTTTCACCATGGTGTGGGGAACATAAGCAAAAACTTTAGAACTCAAGATGTAGGGTCTGAAAACCTTTGTTGATTTCACCAAGGAAAATGCTTGCTTCTCCATGATGGTGTATTTCAACTCATCTCCCTGTAATGCCTTACTAAAAAAGGCAATTGGTCTCTTAGCCCCTTCATCATCCTTCTATAACAAACAGATGTAATGGTGTTTTCTGAAGCAAAAGAAAACACTTGAAAAGGCTTCTTGTAATTTTGGGCTTCCAAAATAGGGGCATGCTTTAGTGCTTCTTTGATCCCATTGAAAGCTTGAATGGAAGCTTCTTCCCATTTGATAACTTGGTCCTTTTTCAACATACTAGTAATGGGGATAGTCAACTCAAAGAAAGTTAGACACAAATCTTCTGATAAAGTTTATTTGTCCAAAGAAGGATTGAATTCCCTTCTTAGTTCTTGGAATTGGAACCTTGTTGATGGCTTCCACTCTCTCTGGATCTATCATGACCCTTCTTTTGATACAATGTGACCAAGAAACTTTTCCTTTTACACTCCAAAGTGGCACTTCTTGGGATTCAATGATATACCATACTCTCTACATCTTATCAACATTTTCTCTAAGTGTTGCAACTGACCATTTCTATTTTTGGAAAACACAGTTACATCATCCTGATAAACAACAATGAAATCATCGATATGACCAACAAATGGTACATCTATTTCTCTTTGAAAAGTTTCTCCAGCATTCATTAAGCCAAAAGGAATCCTAACATAGAAATAAGTTCCCCAAGGAGTGGTAAAGGTAGTCTTTATTCTTTCTGACTCCTTCACAACAACTTGATTATATCCAGAGAAACCATCCAGAGTGAATAACAATTTAGAACCAATTACCAATTGTAGCATATTTTCCATGTTTTGTAGAGGGTAATTATCTTTCAATGATGTTTTATTCAAGTTCTGAATTCTACGCATAGCCTTATGTCACCATTCTTTTTTCTGACAGGCACTAGGTTTGTAACCCAAGAAGTGTACCTTGTAGGCTGAATGATCCCTCCATTCCTCAACTTCTTTAGTTCTTCTTGCATCTTCAAATAAATGAGAGGATTAATGGGCCTCTATTTTTTCCTAAAAGACTTGGCATTAGATTCAAGAGTAATCTCATGTTGGAAAACATATTCCTTGTATGTCTTCAACTTAGAGTAAGACCAAGCTAGGCAGTCTTGATATTTCTTCAGCAAATGAATTTAAGACTGCTTCTCTTCCTTGCTAAGATTACCTCCTAACCATATTTTACGTGGATTTTCCTTTGTACCCAGGTCATGCTCTTCCACATCTCTTGAAACAGACATATTTCTTTTAATAATTCAATCAACATTATCAAAGTTCAACTCAAGAGCCACCAAACCTTTGAGAATTGTGTTTTTCTTGAGTTAGATGATGTCTTTGCTGAATAAAGTTTACTTTCTTTCAACAACACACACCCTTGGTTCTCAATCTATATTTTGGTCAAAAAACTTACCTTAGTTCTATAGAAACTGTTTCACTTGGGCATCATCATCAAACACTTGCCAACTTTTACCCTTATCAAGGACAGATGGGCTTGTTAGTATTTCAACATTATATTAAAAAAATGGAGACACTGTACAATTCCAAAATATGGATCCTAGCATTGCTAACTTTTCTGCAACAACATTAAACTTTCTATCATGGTGCACAATATTAAAATATTCAAACATTTCAATCAAATCCCAAACTACATGCTTGTATTGTTTCATTCTCTAATTTTTAGTAGCATATAGTTTTCTAATTTGCTTGATAATCAATTTTGAATCCCCTTTGACAATGACATCCTTTATACCATATTTCCATGCAATTCTCAAGCCTAATAAAAATGCTTCATATTCAAAAATGTTGTTAGTGCATTAAAAGTTAAGTTTGAAAGAAAAGGAAAACTCTTCTTGCCACTGAGGAAATCGAACAATGCCAAAGACCATTTCCAAACTTGGAATAGGTGCCATCATGTAGCAAGGTCCAAGGTAAACCCACTTGTTCAAGACCTTTACATTGATCAATATTATGCTCATTTCCATCAGCAAACCTAATAAAGTTATCTACATCTACATCATCGTATGATACTTCATAAAGAAGCATTATTTGGATCTTGATAAGGTGCAACATCTTTTTATCTCCATACAACTTTACAAGGATGCCTTGATTGGAATGGTGAAAAAGACATATCCATCTCGATTACTTCCACTAACATGTGTAGCCCACTTTCTTGATAACATCATGCCCCATTTGGCGGGGCAATCAACAATGACAACATCAAGTTTCGTGTTCTTACCCGGATAAGCTGAAATTTGTACCACTAAACCCTTCACACACCCTACAACCTGGGACCTCTCTAGAATCCATTATAGTACACTTTCTATAAGTTGGTTTCACTTTAATGTTCAATTCATTCATGACTTCCAGAGGCATAACATTACATGATGCTCTAGAGTCAAACATACAATTATGTAGCAGTCTGTCTTTAATAATAAATGTTGTAAAAAATGGATCAACATTTGACTGAGACTCAACTACATATGTCCCCAAGTAAACTTTCAATTTTTCACCTATCTCCTCTAATGCTTTGGTGGTTTTTCTATGTCTGCAATGGTCAAAGGAGGGGTGTTTACATTATTTATATTTCTTCCTTGGGCACTCCTATCTTCCCCCAATCCCAAATACTCAAAAGCCCTCTTCTTATGCTCAGGAATCCTAAGCAGTTCCACAATTGGGACAGAAATCTTGATCTAACTCAAGACTTGGGAAATGTCATAGGGAATGTATTTGGGAAAAGCATAATTTTGAGAAAGGTTGACAAACTCATCAGATGGCACAAGGTTTTTAACATTTTGGGCATGGATGGGAACACCAGTTCTACTTGAGACAACAAGGCCTTTGCCAAATGCATCTTTCTTTGGAGTCTCTTTTGGGACATTGGTGAGAACTGGGGTATTTGTTTTGGCTTGAGGCCTTGCCCCTTTAACATCTTTACTTCTTGTGTTATACTATTTTTCTTGGAAAACAATAACATTCATTAATAGTTGTTTGTCCTCTTGAAGGGATTCCTCCATCATATTTTTAATCATCGAGCTCTTAGGTACTCAAAAACATTACTAGGTAGTTCAAATGCTTGTACCATATCTATTTATAAATCATGAGAGGGATGAAAAAGACATACCCGGTGAATGAATTCCCAAAACTTGCCGTAGTTCTTGCACTTATTACCTCAATTGAAGTTACTCCTGTTGTGAGCTTGTAGAGAGACCACCATGCATGCATCATCATCAAATTATTCAACTTGCTGATCTATTTCACATGGCGGGTGGGGTAAGAATCATTTTTCACACCATTCCATTTGATTTGTCTCTTTGACAACATCGACTCTAACATTTAGAGGATCGGGCACTACTCTATTCTCCCTAGCTTTGGGTTGTCTAGATCTCATGTGTCCTTTACCTCTGTCATCGGACCTTTGATAATTTCTAGGAAGATTTGCAAGTCTATCTTGTCCTTGTTGCCTATCTTGACCCTAAGAACCTTGTCCAATTCCTTTCTCTACCTGGCTATCTTGTAAGAGATTTCGTTGATAGCCACAGCCAAATTTCTTACAACTTCACCAAGATCCACAACCTTACTTGGTACCGAGGCTTCTCGGGGTTGATTAGTTTAAATATAGGGAATATTAAGAAGCTAATGTTTCAAATATAGATGAAGGACCCTCTCCGGATGGAGAATTCAATTCAATAGAGAGACTACCTAATTCATATTCACTTGAGTAAGTATTGCAATATTCAATCACAAGATGATTAGTTTCACCAATGGAGATCTCTTTTCTTTATGGTTTATCTCCAAAAACCTTCCAAATTATTCTTCCTTCTAAATTAGACTTTCCCAACTCTTAAAAAAAAATTTACTATGTTCCTTGGCGAAGAAAGATCTTCCTTCTAGATTTGTAAACATTAGTGACAAATCTTACTTGATATATGTTAAGACATTGGTATTTATAAAGAATTTAAATAGCACGAAGTCACCACTAAGGATTTTCACATTAGTTTGTGTAAATGCACTATGAAAGACCTATCAAATGTCTGATTAATACTAGATTCATGCAAACCTTACAAGATCTGCTCTGTTTTACCAAAATTTATCAATGATGATACAAATATTAGTGCAATAACTATATAAGCTAGAAATATTACACTCAGAACTCACAACTTTGAATAATTCTTACAGATCTGAACAAATAATGATGTTTTAGCAATGTATTAGCACTTTAAAATCTATAAAAAGCATTACCAAGGTCTGTATGTGTACACGTTTGTTTAAATACATCAAAGATTCCCCGACAACGATGCCATGAGTGTTGGTATCCAAATTTGTTCTCCCTTTCAAGTGAGAAGCAAAAGCAGTTAGACATGGAGCTTAGATACGAGATAGATCATAGTGTGTGTTATTTTGTAGCCAAGGAGAAGATCTAACTGGCCCTTTGTTACTTAGATTTTTGGAGAGATGGATAACACCTTAAAGAGGATTTGACTTTGTCCTCACTTTGCTTTAGGCCATTCCTCTTCGACCGGGGTGAGAGGACCCTTAGTGTAACCTCTGTTAGATGAAGGAGATGAATGTTTTCTTATTTTACAAAAATTCCATGAATAGAACCTTGGGAAAATATAGTCAATACTCCATGATTTAACTCTTAAGAGTTGTCACTTCTAAACAATGGAGATACTTTCAACACAAGGCTAAGGTTACTGAAGACATTAAGAAATCCTGATTGTTCTACATATTTTAGCAAGTAGATTTTGTTCCTTTGTTGATACATAGGGAAAATAGGGGTAGTTCAAGGTGGATTCATGGTTTTGAATAATGTTGGTGGGAGATGAAGCAAGATAAATTTGATTATACCAGATCTTCAAAGGGACTTCACAATAATGAACAACTTCAACAACAGAAAGCTTCAGAATAGTTAAGACGTTCCTTCAACCAGAAGGTGTGCTTCAATGGAGGCCCAGATCAACATGTTTTCACATAATATTTGAGACTCCAACATGAAGGCTCAAATTGAAAGACTCAATTAAACAAAAAAATTCTTACACACCTAAAGAACACCCAAAGACTTACAAATAATCTTTATCAACAAATGACGGTGAATTGATTTTAATTTTTTTATCTCATCCAAGATGAAGGATTTCCTTGAAATGAAATTGCAAATACCATTAGACTATCACGGGGACGAGATCTTGTGTGATTTCCCAAAAATTTCAATGTAATATTGCAATAGGAGCGAAAAGAAACTATTTTCGAGACATTTTGAAACAAAGAAGACATGAATTTCTTAGATATTGGACATTAAATAATTTCAAAATTGCTTAGATTCATCAGTAGGGGAAAGCTTCCAGAGATATCTCCTTTCTCAACAACAACTATACATATGCAACCAACTTGACACAATATAAAATCTAACACGAGAAGAAAATAATAGGTTTTCTCACCTTTGGTCTCTCATGTAGATGAATTTCTAAAATTTTCTCTTACGAATTCAAACTCCAACCATTTACAAGATTATTCTCATTTCATTTATACATTTTTCTCACTCAATTTTCCCTCCAAAAGAGAAGAATATTTGAGGGACCTTTTCTTTTACCAATTTGCTTCGATAATGACAGTTAAAAAAATTAGATCTGAAATCTACCAGTGGACTTATTGTGAACTAATCACATTTCTTGGGCCCTCAGCTAATGACTAGGATGACATGCCACAAATTTTCAGGAGTCCTTTAATCATTCTGATTATGTCATGCAAGAAATACCCTTTTTAATCATTTTCCAGAGACTCTGCACAACTGGACATGACATGTAATCTTTTTCACTCTCGAGGAAACACCTTTTCCATCTTTTACACCCTTACTTTCATCATTTTATTCCTTTTCCCTCTCTTTCATCTAAAATTCTACCCCGCATCCATCTCCTCTGGTAATTCCCATTTTTGTAAGTTCCTGAGCAACTCCAACTTCAAAATATCAACCTTAACAATCCTTGGACTCACAATTTAAGTTTCAAATCCATTCAAAGGCACCTTACAAATAGAGACAAAAAATAATTTCATCAAACAATGAGGAAAAATAGTGTGTATTCACGTCTCCAGAGTCTTGGAGACTTCCCTTTGACACTTTTAGACACTTTTAGATCACACTATGGACACTTATTATGATCTAGTATGATGGATAGATGTTAGACCATGGATTGATTTGGATCACATTATGGACACTATTATGTTTTGATTTAGTATGATGGATAGATGTTAGATCATGGATTATTATTGATCTCCTCCATGGATTCTTATTATGCATGATGATTATTAGAGACATTTTTATATGTGGATGATGATATATATTTGTTTGGACATATTATATGTTGGATTTGGACATGTGATATATCTCTAAACTGGATATTGTGAATAGAACTAGCATGAGAATTAATTGATGATGATATAGTTGATTAATTAAACTAAAAATGATAATGTTGATTTCTTGATGTTGTTGTGATTCATATGAATAGATGGTTTTGTTAGTATATTTATATCATTTTGGATGTTCTGATATGGCCACGAGGCTAAAGGAGGTATTTTTGTTTTGTAGGTTAAAATATCACAACAATGTCGGGGGACTGGAGACTAACCATATTGGAATTCTAGGTGAATTCAACAAGGTCACCATGGCAACTATTTTTTGTGTGTGTGTGTGTGTGTGTATTATGTTAGGGATTCCCATGGGGGAATTACCTTTGAATGTGACCATGGGGTTGTGTATTTATTAATGTGGTTTCTTTATTAATGTTTACATGTGTTTATTTTGTGATGTGTTACCCTTTTCATTAGTTATATATGTTGTGTTAATGTTGTGGATAATCATGTGTTAAAATAAATAAATCAATATGTCATAAGAATGTAATTAATGAAGTTGTTGATCTTAAATGTAATGTTATAAGAGTGTGTAAGAAATGTGTAAGTATGTAAGAGAATGTAAGATAGATTTTGGAGTGTGAAACACTTCATCCTCTTGGGAATTCGAATTTGTCCTTGGAGGCTATATTTGGAGGCTTGTGGGACAAGTTAAACTTGTCCCACACCTCTTAAAATTATTCACCAACCATACCTATGGTTTGGAGGTTAAATTTAGACCTTTTTAATGCATTTTGAAATGACTAATTGTAAGTTTTAATTGCACTTCTCTTACATGTTTTAAATTCAGTCCTTTTGGAGTATGGGTCATTTTGGAGTGTGTAAGTTATATTGTCATTTTATTTATTATGTTTAGGTGAATGATGTTGATTTGCTCTTGGGGTTGAGGAAGAATGATGTGGCATCCCACATGGATCCACATCATCCTCTTCTCTTCCCTCTCCTTTAAAATTTGAACTCCTTGCTTGTTTGATGGTTGTTGAAACTTTGCATACTTTCCTTGGGGTGAATTTCTTGCTATTTTGGAGTCTTGCTTGTGGAAGGAGATTGGAGACCATTGCATGTTGGTGTGTTTCTGATTTTGGACTATTTTGGCATTGGGAAGCTTGTTGATCTTGGAACAAACTCCATTATGGAGAGGTAGGAACTTGAGCCTTTTTAAAATGCTTTCTTTCTCTTACATGCATGTATGAAATGGTGAATTACTTTATGTGTGTGTTGGCTGGTTGGGTAGACTACTTAGGACATGGTGTAGGAGAAGGCTATGGGGATTTAAAATGGGGGCATAAGGGAATGCCAATGGCATTATTTTTATTATGGAGGGAGTTTGGGATTGGGATCCACCATGGAAAATAAATAGCTTGCATTTCTTACTCTTGGGGGGCATAAGGGAGAAAACTTTGGGGGGGCATAAGGAGGGGTTAGGAGGCATAAGGTTTATGGGATATGATATGTTATATTGGTGGTATGATTATTGGTGGATGCCCAATTCCCAATTGGGAGGCATAAGTAGCTTCCCCATAGATCCTTGCTCTTTTGGCTTGCTTGATGAAGCCTCAATTTGTTTGCACTTGTTTAATGTAGTTGTGAACTACATTATTCTTGAAATGTGTTTTGAATGTGAAAATGTTGCATGTTTGTTGTGGAAGCCTTTGTTGCCATGTGTTTTATTGCATCTCTTATTTCAATATGGTTGGGGCTCGGGGGCCAATGAGGAAGGATGGCTTCTCCCTTCTCATTGGATGTCTTGGTTGGGTGGAGAGCATTGCCTTTCCCCCTTCCTTGTTGTGATCAAGATGAAAAGATGAAGAAACTAGCATGCTGCTGTTTTGGAGCAAGAGGAATATACATTTTTGTCAGTCCTTCCTTTTGAACAAGTTATTGTAATCCTTCCCACTTTGGAGTGGATGAATTGTATAGAAATTTGTAATGTGAAATATTTGTAATGAAAAGGCTTTATGTTGGTAATGTAAGATTGAAAATTGGAATGTGAAATGTAAAGGAGTTATATTTTACTCTCTATTTTGAAAGGAAATGTAAAAGATGTTATATGCATTGTATTTTGTATTTTAGAAATCAAATGGAAAAGAAAATTGTAAAGTTGTATTGGAAATGAATAAAGGATTGCATTAGTTCTCAAAATTGTATTGTGTATTGGATTTGATTGTTGTTAAAGATTGAAATTTCTTTGTAAAGGAAGATGCATATGAGGAAAAAGAGACAATGTTTTATTTCCCTTGAAAGGTGTTTGAAATTGGAAATCAGAATTTGTATATGGAATGTTAATGGTTTGTGTGAATTTGATGAAATTTAATATAACTTGCATGGAATTGAACTCCCACACTTGGAGGATGGAAAAATGTTTAAGAACCTTTAATGTTTGATCTTTGTTTTATTTTCTATATCTAAAATCAAATTTTAAAAGAAATGAGTAGTTCAAACTTGCACCAAGTAATAAGAAATGAAACATTAAAATTTAGATGTAGCAAGTCCTAAGGAACTCATTTTGACAATAAAACTTAAGAAAGATCCTTGAGAACCTTGTAAAAATTAAAATTGAACTTGCACAGCTATTTTGTTGTCAAAAGATGGAAAATTATCAATTGTAACTCAATCAACTAAATTGAACCTTGAAACCTCTCTTAAATCCATCCAAGAATAAGTCTCCATGTCTGATTGACATGTTGAGAAAGTAAGAATTCAAAATTGAAACAAAAAAATTATAAGTTAGAAATTTTCCAGTTTGCTTTGCAAAACCTATAGATTGTTTCTCAAAATTGACCTCTCAAACTTCATCAAATTTCAAAATTTATGACTCTTGTGTAAAGAGGGCTTTGAGATATTTCCAAAAGTCCCTTGTTTTCCCAAATCTGAGCTTCCTATCAAAATTTATGGCCATTTGAAGTTTTACTTCAATTTGGCATTCAAAAATAAAATAAATCTAACTATTAACTTTAATTTTTGACTTTGGAAAAATTTCCACAAAAATTCCATGGCCCCTGCCATCCCACAACCAATCGGGACCTACCACGTGGCACCTCGGAGGGTGGACCAAATTTTTAAACTTATCTTTTTGAAAATTTTACCTTGGGAAAATTTTCCATTTTTCCCCACATCCCCACCAACCCATAGCCAATCACATGCTAACACATGGCTAGGCGGAGGATGGGAGGTTTTTAGACTTAGCGTTTTTGTTTCCCTTTGGAAAAAATTCCATTTTTCCTCCATGACCCCACACTGCAATGCCTTACCTTACAAATTCTCCTTCTTGGAGCTACGCGGGGCATTTGCACCTTTTTGACTTTTCTCCCTTTTGGCTAAATGCCTTAGGTTTTTTTCCACCCCTCCTTGTGCCAATCAACACACAACATGTGGCACCCTTTGGCTACCTTTGGTGGAGGCATGCACAAAATTTATCCCTTGATATTTTAACCCTAAAATCCCAAATCTTCCACCACTCCCACCCATCCATTTTCTTTTCCTTCTTTCCTGAGTGCATGTGGTATTTCCGGCATGTCGGCATTCTTCCTTTTTTCTCCCCTGTGCATTTGTGAAAGAGACTGAAAGTCCCCTCACCCCCCTCCCTCCTTCTCAAGTAATCTCAGGAGTGACATGTGTCTCCCCACGGGGACTCACGTGGAGCATAAAAAAAATTTTTGCTTTTGTACCCAAAAAGAAAAAATGCGCCAAATTCCTCCCCATTCCACTCGACCCGCAAAGGGGTTTCCTCCCCCTGCGACATGTGTCCCTCTGGGAAAATTTAGCCCCAAAACTCCACCCAACCATATCTTGAGTTCTATAAGGAGTTAGGAGGACTTCTTTATATCATCGGAAAGGTGAGAAAATTTCCTATCCATGGGAATGGTTTAGGGAAATTTTGGAAGTGTTAAGTATGAGAAAAATATAGTTGAAACTCAGATCCTGTTAGAGAGTGGGTATGGGGGTAAATTACTCCTTGAACCTAACTAAAACATCTAACCCTAAAATTTGAACCTTGTGAACTTGATATTAGTTAATGAAGGAAAACATATGTTTTAGTAAATTGGTCTTGTTCTGGAACTTGCTAGTGGCAAACTGATGTCTTACAACTTGGTTGTGGACACTTCTAAAAAAAAAAAAATTATCCCATAATTTTCTAGCTAACCCTAGGTTGTTTCTTGGTCTCAAGTGGTTGTTTAAATGGGCACTACAGTTTGGTATCAGAGTAGTGGTTCAAAGGCTTGGACCATTGGGCACACTAGAAAACTTGAGACATGAAAACTTAAACCTAGTACACTTGTAAATCTAGAAAACAACTTAGCAAGAATTTGTATGTTTTAGTAAACATGGAAGTTGTATAAACTTAGAAAAATGAACTAACTCTCACTTTGGTCTATGCAGGAGGCTCAGATGGAGTGAGAGGAACCTTCATAGACTCAGACTCACCACCACCACCACCACCACCACGGATCAGGGTGTGGCAGCCATTCTACCTCAGATTCTATAGACCCTTCAGGATGTCAATGCCACTCTACATGGAGGATTAGGTGGAGGATATGTAGCTAGTCATGATAGAGCCCCTTCTATCGAGGGTTAGGTATCTCCTTGACTTAGTGAGGAGCATAGAGGAGAGAACTCCCATGTGGAGTCATCCTGAGAGCAGAGTCACCACCTAGGAGACAAGGGTGATAGAGTTCCAGAGCATAGAGAGAGGTCTCGAGCCCTAGGCTTAGGGATGAGCATGTTGAGAGACCTAGAGGCCGACAGACCACAATAGCAGGATCACATCAGGGAGATCCTAAAGCTTCAGCCCTCACATTACTCAGGTGATATAGGTGGATTTCAGGAAGAGGCCTAGGCTAGTGAGCTTGAGTGGTTTCTTCAAGCTTTGTCCTTGTTCTAGCAACATGAAATCTCGTGTTGTGATCCATCTACTGAGGGATGGAGCAGGAGTGTGGTGGAGGACAGAGGAGTAGAAGCTCCATGTAGATTTAGAGATAGTGACTTAGGAGCTATTTGAGGAGAGATTCAGAGTAGGTATTTATCATGAGGTTCATCCAACAGAGGATTGATGAGTTCCATGACCTCCAACAGGCTTCTCTTTCAGTAGCAGAGTATGAGAGTATATTTTATATCTACTCCAGTATGTAGAGTATATGTAGGATGAGCGGTGTGCGATTCACGAGTTCATCCTAGGCCTAAATTTGATATTGGAGGTGTAGCGGTGCGGATCCATCACTTGTCCACAGACATTAGCTGAGGCCATCGAGAAGGCCTATATTATAGAGGAGACTCGGGGAAAGACCCAGCAGGCTAGAGACCGAGTCTAGACCCGCATTCAGCAGATGTAGGATGGTAGATCGAGGGGTCGTACCTCTTCCTCATGGTGGCCAGGTATAACACAGTCATCCTTTAGGCCACAATAAAGCAGCAGCAAAAATAGTCTCTCCCCACCTCATATAGACCTCCACAGAGAGTTGATACATAGAGAGGTCGGAGTATGGGGCCTCCTCCTAGGGTCCCATCAGGACACAGGTGGACCTAGAGCTCGATCGGGGAGCTCACTTGCCGTAAAGACCACAATAGACCATGGTTGGATCATCAGGATCCATGCCACAGAATTCTAGGGCACCTACTTGGAGGTGCTACTCCTTGGAGAGGATCAGGTGGTTGTTTTGGATGTGGAGTTGCGGGACATTTTGGAGAGATTTCCCTCAGAACCCTAACAAGGGTAAGGCACATTTTAGAGCCGATTGTTGGTGACATGGGACATAGCCACAGGATTTATGTAGTGGTTGAGAACTGCCAAGAAGAGCATCAGAGCATAGTCATTGAGACCACAGGTAGCATTGGTGGTATTCCTACCTCTGTATTGTTTGATTCTAGTTCTTCTGATTCTTTTATTGCACCATCTTTAGTAGAGAGTGATGCAGGCTGGTGGCTGTTAGGCAGGGTCATTAGTTGGGATGTCAAGATGGCTTCAGGAGCCAAGATCTCTATAGACTCCTTGGTTAAGGAGTGTGTAGTGGATTTGGGACCTTTCACCACTACCTTAGATCTCTCGTATCCTTCCTTTGGGCTCGTATGGAGTCATTTTAGGCATGGATTGGTTATTTACACACAGGGCCAGATGGATTGTTATCACAAGACTATATCTTGTGTAGATGATTTGGGAGTTGAGTCGGTGATCTCGGGGTTAGGAGACCCATTTCTATTCACACCATCTCTGCTATGCAGCTTAAGTGGTGTGTGCGATGGGGTTGTCAGATGTATGTTATTACAGTTAGTGATAGATCAGAGGATGGGTCTAGTGGACCATCGCTAGATGATCATCCCATCTTGAGAGAGTTTTTGATGTCTTTCTAGGGGAGCTACCAGGGTTACCACCCCCACGTGAGATTGATTTTCATATAGATCTAGTTCTGGAGTAGAGCCTATCTCACGAGCACCTTATCGGATGACCACCCCAGAGCTCTATGAGCTCAAGTTGTAGCTTGAGGGCCTTTTAGAGAAGGGCCTTATCCATCCTAGTGTATCCCCTTGGGGTGCACTGGTGATCTTTGTGAAGAAGAAGGATGGATCCTTGTGGTTGTGTATTGATTACCACCAGTTGAACAAGGTAATGATCAAGAATTGTTATCCTCTTCCTCATATTGATGACTTGTTTGATCAGATGAAGGGAGCCACAGTTTTCTCTAAGATTGATCTCAAGTCGGGCTACCATCAATTGAGGATTTTGGAGGTGGACATTCATAAGACCGCCTTCCACACGATGAGATATGGGCACTATGAGTTCACAGTGGTGCCTTTTGGTTTGATGAATGCCCCTTCAAAGTGTTCATGAGTTTGATGAATGGGGTATTCAGGACCTTCTTAGATCACTTCATGCTCATCTTCCTAGATGACATTTTGATATACTCATACATGTGAGAGGAGCATGAGGGGCACCTTCTTGCCAGGTTCTTCATGTCTTTTGTGAGCAAGTAACTTTACGGGAACTTGAGAAGTGTGCTTTCTTTTAGATAGAGGTGTAGTATTTGGGTCATATCATTTCTAGGGAAGGTATCATAGTCGATCCTTCCAAGATTAGAGCCATTATGGATTGGCCAACACCCACTATAGTGACCAGGTGCACAACTTCATGGGATTAGCAAGTTATACTACCGGATATTTGTTCAGACTTCTCTCGGATTGTGCACCCTATCACTTCCCTTTAGAGGAAAGGGAAGAAGTTTGTTTGGTCAGATAGATGTGAGCAGGCCTTTAGGACACTAAGGAGTGCCTCACTACAACACCCATTCTTGCGTGTGCCGATCCATAGGGTGAGTTCTTTGTTTGCACAGATGCTTCGTTAGTAGGGACTTAGAGGTGTGTTGATGCAAGATGGTAGAGTAGTAGCTTTTGAGTCTCACAAACTCAAAGATCACAAGCTTAATTATCCAACCCATGATCTTGAGCTTGTGGTAGTTGTGCATGCTTTGGTTAGATGGAGACATTTTCTTCTTGGATGAGATTCACACTTAGGACTAATCATTTGAGTCTTCACCACCTCTTCACATAGCCCACACACAACCCAATCTCAACACTTGTCAATGGTGTTGGATGGAGTTGCTTTGTGAGTATGACATGGAGATAGAGCATGTGAAGGGGAAGGAGAATGTGGTAGTAGATGCTCTCAAGCATGGAGACATGTGGCTATGGCCACTACAATGAGCACAATTTGTGGAGAGTAGGATTCTTCAATAGCTTCCTCTTGACAACTTCTACATTGTAGTATGAGCAGAGATCAAGTCACAGAGACCCCTTGAGGGGAAGTTTGATGGTTTTTCCTTAGAGGCATATGGTCTTCTCAAGATACAGAGGTTGATATATGTTCCCAGAGATGGAGGCTTGAGGTAGGACATCTTGGTAGAGGCACATCGTGCACCCTATTCAGCCCATCCTAGGTGAAGAAGATGCATGCCATTTGAGACAATTATATCATTGGAGAGGACTTCATCAAGACATGGCTCAATTTGTGTCATGGTGTTTAGAGTGCTAGAGGGTTAAGGCAAGCATCAGCATCTAGTAGCCTTCTTTATCCTCATGCCATACCGAATGGAAGTGGGACACCATTTCCATGGATTTCATTGTTGGGCTACCGATGTCGAGATATCACCATGATGCCATTATGGTCACGGTTGATAAATTGACAAAAGTGGCTCACTTTTCTCTAGTGAAGACCACTTATATAGCTAGAGTAGTGGCACAAGTATATTTGGATGAGATTGTCAGGTTGCACGGGATTCCATAGATCATTTGTGACCACGATCCTTTACACTTCTCATTTTGGACTACCATGCAGTATGTCCTCGGGACAAGGATCAACTTCAGCACAACATATCACCCTAAGACAGATGGATAGACCAAGCGAGTGAATCAGATTTTAGAGGATATGCTTAGGATGTATGTGATGGATCAACAGTCTAAGTGGGAGGAGTACCTGTACTTAGTGGAGTTTTCCTACAATAATAGTTTTCAGAGTTCTATAGGCATGGCTCCTTTTCAGGATTTGTATGGTAGAGAGTGCAAGGACACCTCTTAGCTGGGACAGGTTAGAGGATAGAGTATCTCTTGACCAGCTCTTTTGTAGACATGGAGCAAGTAGGTAGTGTTGATCAGGTAGAGATTACAGGAGGCACAAGACATGTAGAAGAAGTATGTGGATCAACATAGGATTGACCATAGTTTTGATGTGGGCATGAAGGTGTTCCTTCATGTCAAGCCACACAAGAGCCCTATCCATTATGGAAAAGGTTCTAAGTTAGCTCCTAGATTTATTGGAACTTTTGAGATCTTGGAGCGTATCGGCCCTTTGGCCTACCATCTAGCATTGCCACCTAGCTTGTCTCGCATACATGATGTGTTTCATGTTTTAGTTCTTAGGAGATATATTCAGATCCATTCTCATGTGTTGGATTGGACATCATTACAGGTGTAGGATCAGGGGTAAGGTGATGGTGGAGCCCATCCATATCATAGATCGTAGGACCCTGGGCCTTCGAGGTAGAGAGATTGATCAGGTACGGGTGCAGTGGGACAGATACGACGAGACTACAGCCACTTGGGAGGATGCCACAATATTACGAGTGTAGTTTCCACATTTGTTCCAGTGACTTCCAGGAGGAAGTCGAGTCTAAGGGGAGGGGGATGTAGTGCCCACTTCCCTTTGACACTTTTAGATATTGATCTTGATACTGTTGATCTTATTATGGACACTATTATGTTTTGATTTAGTATGATGGATAGATGTTAGATCATGGATTATTATTGATCTGGATTCAGTTATTATGCATGATGATTATTAGAGACATTTTTATATGTGGATGATGATATATTATTTGACATGGACATATGATAGATGTTGATTTGGACATGTGATATTGGATATTGTGAATAGAACTAGCATGAGAATTAATTGATGATGATATAGTTGATTAATTAAACTAAAAATGATAATGTTGATTTCTTGATGTTGTTGTGATTCATATGAATAGATGATTTTGTTAGTATTTTTATATCATTTTGGATGTTCTGATATGGCCATGAGGCCGAAGGAGGTATTTGTGTTTTACAGGTTAAAATATCACAACAATGTCGGGGGACTGAGACTAACCATATTGGAATTCTAGGTGAATTCAACAAGGTCACCATGGCAACTATTTTGTGTATTTGTGTGTGTGTGTGTGTGTGTGTGTGTGTGTGTGTGTGTGTGTGTGTGTGTGTGTGTGTGTTGTATTATGTTAGGGATTCCCATGGGGGGGAATTACCTTTGAATGTGACCATGGGGTTTTATGTTTTGTTAATGTGGTTTCTTTATTAATGTTTTCATGTGTTTATTTTGTGATGTGTTACCCTTTTCATTAGTTATATATGTTGTGTTAATGTTGTGGATAATCATGTGTTAAAATAAATAAATCAATATGTCATAAGAATGTAATTAATGAAGTTGTTGATCTTAAATGTAATGTTGTAAGAGTGTGTAAGAAATGTGTAAGAATGTGTAAGGGATATGTAAGAGAATGTAAGATATTTTTGGAGTGTGAAACACTTCATCCTCTTGGGAATTCAATTTTCCTTGGAGGCTATATTTGGAGGCTTGTGGGACAAGTTAAACTTGTCCCACACCTCTTAAAATTATTCACCAACCATACCTATGGTTTGGAGGTTAAATTTAGACCTTTTTAATGCATTTTGAAATGACTAATTGTAAGTTTTAATTGCACTTCTCTTACATGTTTTAAATTCAGTCCTTTTGGGGTATGGGTTATTTTGGAGTGTGTAAGTTAATTTGTCATTTTATTTATTATGTTTAGGTGAATGATGTTGACTTTGATCTTGGGGTTGAGGAAGAATGATGTGGCATCCCACATGGATCCACATCATCCTCTTCTCTTCCCTCTCCTTTAAAATTTGAACTCCTTGCTTGTTTGATGGTTGTTGAAACTTTGCATACTTTCCTTGGGGTAAAATTTCTTGTTGTTTTTGGAGTCTTGCTTGTGGAAGGAGATTGGAGACCATTGCATGTTTGTGTGTTGCTGATTTTGGACTATTTTTTGGCATTGGGAAGCTTGTTGATCTTGGAACAAACTCCATTATGGAGAGGTAGGAACTTGAGCCTTTTAAAATGCTTTCTTTCTCTTGCATGCATGTATGAAATGGTGAATGTTTTTATGTGTGTGTTGGCTGGTTGGGTAGACTGCTTAGGACATGGTGTAGGAGAAGGCTATGGGGATTTCAAATGGGGGCATAAGGGAATGCCAATGGCATCAATTTTATTATGGAGGGAGTTTGGGATTGGGATCCACCATGGAAAATAAATAGCTTGCATTTCTTACTCTTGGGGGGGCATAAGGGAGAAAATTTTGGGGGGCATAAGGAGGGGTTGGGAGGCATAAGGTTTATGGGATATGATATGTTATATTGGTGGTATGATTATTGGTGGATGCCCAATTCCCAATTTGGAGGCATAAGTAGCTTCCCCATAGATCCTTGCTCTTGTTGGCTTGCTTGATGAAGCCTTAGTTTTGTTTGCACTTGTTTAATGTAGTTGTGAACTACATTCTTCTTGAAATGTGTTTTGAATGTGAAAATGTTGCATGTTTGTTGTGGAAGCCTTTGTTTCCATGTGTTGTATTGCATCTCTTATTTCAATATGGTTGGGGCTCGGGGCCAATGAGGAAGGATGGCTTCTCCCTTCTCATTGGATGTCTTGGTTGGGTGGAGAGTGTTGCCTTTCCCCTTCCTTGTTGTGATCAAGATGAAAAGATGAAGAAACTAGCATGCTTTTTTTTTGGAGCAAGAGGAATATATAGTTTGATAGTCCCTTCTTTTGAGAAAGTTCATTGTAATCCTTCCCACTTTGAAGTGGATGAGTTGTATAAATATTTGTAATGAAAAGGCTTTTATGTTGGTAATGCAAGATTGAAAATTGGAATGTGAAATGTAGAGGAGTTATATTCTACTCTCTGTTTTGAAAGGAAATGTGAAAAGATGTTATATGCATTGCATTCTATATTTAGAAATCAAATGGAAAAGAGAAAATTGTAAAGTTGTATTGGAAATGAATAAAGGATTGCATTAGTTCTCAAGATTGTATTGTGTATTGGATTTGATTTTGTTAAAGATTGAAATTTTTGTTTGTAAAGGAAGATGCGTATGAGGAAAAAGAGACAATGTTTTATTTCCCTTGAAAGGTGTTTGAAATTGGAAATCAGACTTTGTATATGGACTGTTAAATGTTTGTGTGAATTTGATGAAATGTAATAGACTTGCATGGAATGAACTCCCACACTTGGAGGATGGAAAAATGTTTAAGAACCTTTAATGTTTGATCTCTGTTTTATTTTCTATATCTGGCAATCAAATTTTAACAAAGAAATGAGCAAGTTCAAACTTGCACCAAGTAATAAGAAATGAAACATTAAAATTTAGATGTAGTAAGTCCTAAGGAACTCATTTTGACAATAAAACTTAAGAAATATCCTTGAGAACCTTGTAAAAAATTAAAATTAAACTTGCATAGTCATTTTTTGCTGTCAAAAGATGGAAAATTATCAATTGCAACTCAATCAACTAAATTGAACCTTGAAACCTCTCTTAAATCCATCCAAGAATAAGTCTCCATGTCTGATTGACATGTTGAGAAAGTAAGAAATCAAATTTGAACAAAAAAATTATAAGTTAGAAATTTGCCAGTTTGCTTTGCAAAACTCTATAGATTGGTTTCTCAAAATTGACCTCTCAAACTTCATCAAATTTCAAAATTGATGACTCTTGTGTAAAGAGGGCTTCAAGAGCTTTCCAGAAAGTCCTCGTTTTCCCAAATCTGAGCTTCCTATCAAAAGTTATGGCCATTTGAAGTTTTACTTCAAATTGGCATTCAAAAATAAAATAAATCTAACTGTTAACTTTAATTTTGACTTTGGAAAAATTTCCAAAAAATTCCATGGCCCCACCTCCCATAGCCAATCACATGCTGCCACGTGGCACCTCGGAGGGGACCAAAATTTTAAACTTATCTTTTTGAAAATTTTACCTTGGGAAAATTTTCCCATTTTTCCCGCATCCCCACCCCATCCAATCCAATCACATGCTTTGACATGGCTAGGCGGAGTGTAGGAGGTTTTTGAATTAGTGTATTTTTAGTTTCCCTTTAGAAAAAAATTTCATATTTTTCCCACATCCCCGTCCCAGCACCTTGACTTGGAAATTATCCTTCCTCTTGGACGAAGAGCCCATGTATGTTTTTTTACTTTTCTCCCTTTTGGCTAAATGCCTTATCTTTTTTCCACCCCGTCTCCCATGCCAATCAACGCATGGACACGTGGCACCCTTGGCTACCTTTAGGGGGAGGTGCATGTGAAATTTATCCCTTGAGCTTTTAACCCCAAAATCCCAAATATTCCACCACTCTTGCCCATTCATTTTCCCTCCGCAATCCACGAGTGACATTTGATTTTCTATGTCGGTGGACCAATTTGGTCCATGTGAATTTTGTGGTGATAGAGACTCAAAGTCTCAACCCACTTCGTCATCCTCCCCTTCCCTCCCAAACAATCTCGGGAGTGAGATGTGTCTCCCCATAGGGCCCACGGGTGCAGGAAAATACATTTTTCACTTTTGCGCCCAAAAAGGGAAAAATGCATCAAGTTCCTCCCCACCCCACCAACCCACGCAAAGGGGTTTTCCTCCTAGACCCGTGTCCCCCTTGGGAAAATTTCTCCCCAAACTCCACCCGGCCATATCTTGAGTTCTACAAGGAGTTAGGAGGACTTCTTTATATCACCGGAAAGGTGAGAAAATTTCCTATCCATGGGAATGGTTTAGGAAATTTTTGAAGTGTTAAGTATGAGAAAAATCCAATTGAAACTCTGAGCCTATTAGAGAGTGGGTATGGGGGTAAATTACTCCCTGAACCTAACTAGAACATCTAACCCTAAAATTTGAACCTTGTGAACTTGATATTAGTTAATGAAGGAAACATATGTTTTGGTAAATTTGTATTGTTATGGAAGTTTCCAGTGGCAAACCGTTGTCTTGCTGACAACCTGATTTTGGACACTCTAAACAAAAAAATATATCCCATAATTTTCTAGCTAACCCTAGGTTGTTTCGAATTTTCAAATGAGTGTCGTTCCTCTGCGTGGAAAAATTTTGGGTTGAAGTGAGCCTTATATTTTTAGAGTGCCCCACCAAGCCACATCCAACTAGAAAGGAAACATTTCCATTGATACTTGAGAAAATTTGACCAGAAAAATACATCCGTCAAACCGTAAAATGTAGGAAATCACCATTTGAGCCGAAATGAATCTTTCTTCAAGGACAGAGATTTTGGAAATGTTATAAGGCTCATATATGATCCTCTAAGCTACATCAAATCATGTTTCCATAGGTATTTGGGACAAAAATGATAGGTACAACAACACATGACTATGGAAAATGGAAGGAAAGGAACAACCCGAGTTTTACACCCAATTTACAAACTCCTTCATATGGATAGAGAAACAAAAAACAAATTTTGGGCCTTTAAGTGATCCTCGACCAAGGAAGGGATTGATCATGGCAACCAAATGGAGGAAAGAGTCTTCAAGCACCAACATAAGGAGATAGAAAACATGACAGAGGCCGTAAAATGAGGAATTTCAATGAAAAACGAGGCGAGACTAATTTGAGCACCAACACTATCATGCTGAGTATAGGTCAGTCATGGTGACTTTTTTATGACATTGATTAAGAAATGGTCCAAGAATGCTTGATCCACTTGGTTAAAGGAGTAGATTGAATGTCATGGTAAACCACTATACCAATCTAAGGTGGGTCCAGTCGAAGGACATGGGGAATGTGCGTAGAAGTAAATCATCATCATTGGAAATTAGATAGCACCCATGTTTGAATGACCGGAGTGTTCTTACAGGTCTTATTTACTATTTAAATGGTTGAACTTAGGAATTTCTTGATTTACGGGGTATGGGTGAATGGGAATATATGGATGACTAGGCTCATTGTAATTTTTTCATAAGTTAAGAAGTTGCGAGAGCTGAAACTAATGATTCTAATGTTTTCCTCTTTTCCATAATCATCTTAATGAGGTCATTGGTTATTTGTGATGAATGGGTGCCTCTTATAGTATAAGGGGGTTGATGATGAATATATGATGTGGGCGGCATTTCAAGTATATGGTGATGCCAAATAGGATGATTGTAAAAGGGGAAGAGACGTAGTGGCACATATCCGAATAAGATATACATGAGATCGAAGGTTGGTGGTGATAGGTATAATTAGGTGGGGTAGTCAAGATTACTTTGGTAGTAATTAGGGGTAGTACGAATGTGGGATGTAGAGGATAAGGTTTTATAATGGGGTATGAGTTTTTGACACCAAAGGGTGGTTACAACATAATAGTTACATATGAGGTAGCGGGCACCGACAGGGCTATGCTCGGGTGGCATGTGAAGGGACAGTTGACACGATGGGTGTGATAGATGTTGTAGATGTAACAATTATAGTGGATGTGGGGCCTGGGCGAGAGAGCACGGGGGTAAAGTTGATGAGGGTAGCACCAAGCTAGTGCTAACTACCACATAAGTGGGTGTGAGGGAAGGAGGGATAAATATAGGAATGTCGTATACTAGCTATCCTTAGGAGTCTCAAATAGATGAGTGGGCTAGATAGTATTGTAGGGGCCGAGGATTCTCGGTCAAGGATTATTGCAAACTCCTAGTCACCAAGTAATAATGGTTATAGGCTGAGTTAGATCCATAAGCGACAAGATGGAAGGAGGTGATGGGCTACGTTTGAGTGGATGAATGATGGCATGAAATACAAGGGTGTTGGTTTGGATGCGATTCAACACCATGTGAATTAGCATTGACTTGGTAAAACTATACTCTGCAAATGACACATAAAATAATAGAAATGGAGAAGGATGAATTCTGGGAGGTAAATTTGATTGGTGTTTTAATTAAAAATAAAACATAGTAATTGACGATGGTTAGAATGACCGATGATGGTTAAAGGAAATAGATGATGGTTATGATAATCGATCATATCTTGGGGAATCAACAGTTTTGCAAATGAGGAAAAAATTGATGAAAATAAAATAATGAAAACTGTCTTTGGGATGTGATATGAAAGTTTTGGGGATATGATGATGTTTTGAGAACTTCAAATAGAACAAAAGATTTAATGAATGCTATCTTTTGGTAAAATGACCAAAAAGCGATGAAACTGAAACTAGTTAGGTGAACCGATGATGGTCATTGGACTAACACTAGTTATTGTGAAATTAGAAGAAGTGAAGAATTTTATTTTTTTTTGTGAATTAATTCATATGTAAAATCAACCCAGAAATTTGAGTATGATAAAAATGGGTCTTAACGGACACATAATAGTCAAAATACACAAAATTTGATGGTAGAGTGTTAAAGGAAGAATAAAATGAACCACGTAACCACACAACTCAAAATGAAACTCAAGAAAAAGCTAAGAAAAACACGCAACCCTATAAGTGAATTTTATGTTGTTTTAGATTATGCTATTAAAGACTCGCTTGTGAATTTAGAACAAATTTTTTTGTTGGGAAGGAGTCCTACAAATATTTAAATTCTAAAGGGTGGTTTTAGGTTATCTTTTGGTGGGGATATCATTTCTCCGAGATAATGACTAGATAAAGAAACTAGCTAGGCACCCATTGTCAATCCTCTGATCATGTGATTGTTGATAACTTCTTCTAGGTAAGGTGTTGTTTAAGAAGATGTGTGAATTTTTATTTGTGTAGTTTGGAGAGAGAGAGAGAGAGAGAGAGAGAGAGAGAGAGAGAGAGAGAGAGAAGAGAACATTCTTCTATGATTAAATTATGTTAACCATCCGTTCGGCATGACTTCCAAAGCACATAGGTCGTTATCAATTTTTAATGTGAGCTAAAATGCAGCATACAAGGATGAAATGCAATAGATTTTAGAACCCAAATCGACAATTGAATTCGATGTAGAAAATGATGAATAGGTCAAGAACACACTCTTTCACTACTATGAAAATGCAGGATGAAATAAATGATTTATTTTAAACACCAAATTAGAAATTTCCTTTAGATAATTAGAAGAAGAGAATGTTACCAAGGAGAAAATTAAATGTGAATTTTTCAAAAAGAAAGAGACACATAAATGTTTCCCTATATGAAAAAAATGCAATGAACCCAAAAGAGGTTGTACCCTCTCCTTTGGATGATACCATTTACCAAATGACCTTATTCTTCGATGGTTCCAAGTGTCAGTGTGGGGGTGGTGTAGGCGTTATCCTCATTCATCTTGATGGTGAACCTATGCCTTTATCTTTGAAACTAGATTTTTATTGTATTAATAATATCGTTGAATATGAACCACTCATACTATGTCTCCAAGCCGCCATCGTATTAGATGTTAAATCAATTAATATCTTTGGTGACTCTCAACTAGTTATAAATCAAGTCAATGGTATATACTAGTGTCGTAAAAATATAATTCAAAAGTATAAACACCATGTCAACATAATTTTGACTACCTTTGATCACATACAAAATTCAAACCACCCCATGTTCTACTAATAAACTTGTGAATACCATGACCTGTCTAGCTTGTACCATACCCGCTTCTCCTGCCGACTCTAAAATATTTGTCACAATACAAAGGTTTAAATCACCTTCTTATTTATTTTGAGACTTTGATCTCGTCAAAATCTGTTAAACTTGACCCACGTGACCTTTGGTATAATCAATTTTGAACTACCTTTCACTTTCGATTCTACCTCCGACCTTACACATAATGGACAATGCACCTTTCTTATAAGTTTTTCTCACTATGTCATCCTGGTGGTTTTATTTATAAACACGTCTTAGACAAAGATTCTCTTACAATGCCTTATAAGTTCTAAATTTCCTTATACCATCAAGGAAGTTCATGAAAAAAATTTGTGGAGGTCACTTCATTGGCCTAGTGTCACTAAACACATCTTTCTCTAGGCTATTATTGGCCCACCCTCAATCATGATTGTTGTGACTATGTTAAACATTGTGTTAAATGTTAACAACATGCTAATATTCATCACAAACCTAGTCATGCCTTACGAGTCACGCAGACCTTTGGCATTTCTCTTAATGGGGTTTGGATCTTGTCAAAGATATCAATCCTCATTCTTTACAATGCCATCAATGGATTATAACCACTAATGAATACTACACTAAATGGGTAAAATCTATTCCACTCATTTCTACAAAATCCATTAAAATTTGTGAATTCATCAACCATCACATTATTTATCGCTTTCGTGTTCCTCACCGCCTCATCATTGATAATGGAAAACTATTCAAAAATAAAACCCTACAAAATTTTGTGATGCCTTTGGCATTCAAATCGGTTTCTCTTCACCTTACTACCCAAAAACAAATGGCCAAGCATAATCAACCAATAAAACCTTGAACAAAATTATTATGAAATTAGTTGACGATATTGGGAAGGATTGGCATATGCACATTCCTTTTTCCTTGTGGGCTTACCACACTAGTATTCACACTTAGACTCCTTCCACACCTTTTCTATTCTACGGTACCGAGGCTTTCTTTCCTCTCAAATTCTTGATTCTATATCTCCATATCTCACTCCAAGACATGCTCAATGATGATGAATTTCACCAAGACCGTTTGGCACAACTTGAGTTATTAGATGAACATCATCTTAATTCTATTGATCATCTCCAAATCTACTAAAAACGTATCAAACGTGCCTATGAAAAACATGTCCATGAGAAAACCTTCCAAGTTGGTGACCTCGTCCTGAAGGAAAATCAACATGTAACCAAAGAAGAGAAAAGTAAAAGGGGAATATTTTCTCCTAATTGTCTAGGGCCCTATATCGTTACTCATACCTATGGATCAGGTGCTTATCATTTTATTTCACTCAAAGTTAAACGCGAACCTAAACCCTTGAATGCCTTGCATATTTGATGATTATATTGTTTAATCAAGTCATATATCACATTCTATCTATTTCTAGCTTGTCCCTTGAGCATCCTTCACCTTTCATATTACCTATTCTTGGGTTCAACAACTAAACAATAATCATGTGATTACCCGTCACCTTTACATCTTATCTTCAATATGAGTATCATGCCTCTACTCGTGGAATTATTTTCATGGATACTTTTCATCTCTTTCAAGATGGAATCCCATGGTCATTCATCGCATGAAACCATATTTTTCAGAGTTAATCTATGTGTGCTAGGGTTTTGTCTTCTAAACAAGAGCCTAATATTCCTCTATATTGTTGTCTATGACTTAAAAGTCTAAAAATAAAAATAATTTCAAAAGGGAAATGGGAGTCAACTCCTTGAGTCAAACTTCCAAAAAGAGATGACTTCCTCAAAAGGTACATCTTTTTCTCTATCTCACCATTATAAATAGGTTTCTACCTCAAAGGAAAACTATACAAGCTATTGCAAAAACAAAACAAAATATTCGAAGCTTCCCATGTAGACACTAAAATTGGGTCACACTCCCTTTGGTCCCTTGACAATTAAGGACCCTTCATCACATTCACCTAGCCATGACCCCTTTCACCCCACTAATATTAATTTAATAGAATCAATGCATTATTCTCACTATATTTATTATTTAAATATCTTATTTTAAATAATAGCCACACATACACTTCACTTAGACACCTCACCAAGCCAACTCAACCTAAGACCTGTTCTTAGTAAGTTGCCATAACTAACTAAGGCATACCCAAAACCTAAAAATCAATGCCTACATTCCCTCTAACCACATTCCCGCATGATCACAAGAAGCTCCTAGTCTAATCCATGGGTTAATGACATGATATCAAAAGAAATCAAGAGGATCTCCCTAGTTTAGTAAACCTAGGAAATATTTCCTTGACCGACACCAAGCTTACCCCTAACCATTACCGGTTAAGACGGAACCACCATCGCTTAACCTTTTAATCCCAAAATAACCTTATTCTCAAGGTTGGAAGTTGGAAGTTGGAAAAAAAATATGTTGGTGAACATTATCACATCTCGGAGAGATAACATATCTTCGAAGAGTGAATTCTAGCCATCCCAGCCATGATTTGATCTAACCAAGCAAAGAGGAGTGCACATGCATCCCATGTAGAAGCTTTCCTTCAATTGGTGATCACTTGCAACCTTCAAACATCTCATTAGAACCTCCATCCCTCACACACAGGAATCCAGGACCAGAATCCAAGTAAGTATAATGTCATACATCTCTGGTTTATTTCATTACATCATTATTTTATCATCTATTGCTTACTAAACCACCTATTGACCTTCCCCAAGATTTCCACCTCCATATACCCATTAAAGCCTCATCGAATCCTATCCCAATAATCCAATACCTTGTCCCGACCAAACAAATTCCATTGTGCAATCAAAAAGGAGACCAAAATCTTATTCTGTGACATTTCTAGATTTCACAAGAACTAAGACCATCACACTTGACCGTCGTTGGTTACCCTTGACCGAAATTAGTCTTTGTATTTACCCACACATCCTAGAATAGATACCTACCCACTTAATTTCATCTCACCCTCATCCACTTGTGATCTACTTGAGACCTCTGTCAAATCTATAGAACCTAGAACCAATCATTTGACCTTTGGATTCTATTCTAGCTTAGCCTGTTAGATTAGATCTATTTCTTATTGTGTTTTAAGTGAGATACCTAAATCATTTCAAATTACAATAGGATTTACATTTTTACAACATTAAATTTTTCAAAACAAAGGACTGAAATCCATTTCGGAAGTATCACACTTCTCGGATCTAGCATATGTTAGGCAGTTCACTACCCATATTGTTTGATTCCTTGTTGTGGTCTTGCTTTGTATTGTAGGTAGTTCCTCCTAGCCAAAAGGAAGATCTGATAATCGAGATGTGGATTCAAAATTCATATGCACACAATAACCCATCAACCAACATTTGAAAAAGTATTCCTCATACGCCCATTACTCTATTTGTTTCATCAACACTCCAAAGAAATGATCTAAGAAAAATGTGAAACATTTTGGCATGCTTGGTGGGACCCATCCGGGTTCCTTGCATTTCATTCATTCCTAGGAAAATTTGTGTGTTTGTTTCCCTTCTGAAAATCATACACACTAATTTTCTTCCTTGGTAACCCACCTCTTCTTTCTATTTTCTCTAAAGGAAACTTTTCTTTTGGTGTAATTAAAAAGAACCATTTCTTCATGTTTTCTGCATTGTAGTGAAAGAGCATCCCTCTTCCTCTTCATCTTATTATGTCATCCAATTTCACATCTCGATTTGGGCTTAAAAATAAGTGCATTCCATTCTGATTTATCGCATTAGCTCACATTAATTGAGGGCAACCTATACGCTAGAAGTCATGCCCAGCTGATGGTTGATAAACGAATCGTAGAAAAGCACTTATTTCCTTTTCTCTTTCTCTGAGTCTTACCAAACCTCACAAAAATTCAAAATATATACATTCTTAAACAACATCCTACCTAGAAGAAGTTGTAGGTGATCACATGATCACGGTACACAGTGGGCACCTAGCTCACTACTCTATCGAGTCATACTTTAGAGCGAAGCCCACCCCACCATAACATACCTAAAACCTCACCTTTTAGATCTCCTTCTTTGTAGGAAGCCATCCTCACCAAAAAATCTATTTCATAATTCATGTGTCAGTCCTAAATAGCATAAGCTAAATAAAAATAATAGAAAAGGCACTCCTAGGATCACATTTTCTTAGTGTTTCTGCTTGATTGCATTTTGAGGTGAGAGATCACATTCTTCACTTTTTTGTTCATCCTTGCATGCTCCTCATCATAGTTGGTGTATTCCAGCTTCACTTGAGTGTGCCTGGGCCATATCATCATCATTCTCAGAATTTTGGGTCTGATTCTACATCATATTTTAATTCACAACCACTTTTCTTTCATCACTATTTCAATTTCACAAGAATGTCATCGGTTACCTCTGACCATCATCAGTTATACCCAACCGACATCGGTTCCAGGTCCTTTTGCTAACCTACTCAAAAGGACATTTTCATTCTTTTTTCACTTTTCATAATCCCTGTCACTATCATCATTCCCATTGACATTGTAAACATCATCAGATTTGGCATACCTATCATATTTTACCTTCTGCCTTGTTGTTCACTCACTGTCCATTTTCTATAGTAACATTGGTTACCCCTAACCGTGTCGATTTTCCCTAACTGACATCGGTTAGCCTATTTCACATTCTAGCCACCATTTGGTACTTAATCTACTTTTTGTCACCAGATTCACCTATTCTTACTATTCTCTGTGTCATTTACAGAGAAGCAACCCTACCTAATCAGTACTGGTTCACATGGTGCTAACCCGAAGACAAGCAAGTGCACTCGTATTTCATACCAGTTTTCAACCACTCCCACCTAGTCCTTCACCACCTTCCATTTTATCACCAGCCATGGATGCCATCCACCTCTGCTATCGCTACTAGAGATGAGGATTTTCTTGACTCCTTGACCAAAACCCTGTTGCCTTGCAATTTTACCTTTCCCATTCATCCACTCGAGATACCTCGGGTCAGTTGATATATGGCATGCCCATATCTATTCCGAACTCTCCTATCCACTCCTACATCAGCCCTATCTCGGCTCTGTGCTACGCACATCTACCTTACCCCTAGTTGTTTCATAGTTAGGTCATATAACTGCTATGATTTGTCACATCTGTTACATCCATGGCACCCGTTACATCCACCATACCCTCGAAAACTACCCCAAACAAAACCTCATCCACCCCTAATGTCTTACGCATACTCGTAGCTAGATTACTACCTCTAGTGTCGGTGACCCTTACCACATTTCAAAACATGGTCCTTTCCATTCCATAATCATTAGCCTCTATTGCTACTAGGGTTACCACAACCCTTCCACTCTTATATACATACTATCAACAACCTCCCATTTCATCCATTATACATTCTGGGTACGTAACCCCTGTTTCACTTCCTTCTTCCCAATCAACCTACATGGAAACACCATACACTGGAGTGCCACCCCATTATATGGCCAAAACCAACCCTCTCATGCTATAAAGGCATCCAATCATCACAACCCACCAACGAACTAATTAAATTAATGTTGGACAAGATGTAGACATTGGAGGCATTGGTTTCGGATCCCGTAACACTCTCACCTATGATGAGATTTACAAAGAGCCCATTCACCCATCCATTCCTATCCATTCATACCTCGTACATTGGGAAATTCCTAAATTCAATTGTTTTAATAGTAAAGAAGACCCACACCAACATTTACAATCATTCAAACATGGATGTTATCTGATCACTCATGATGATTCCTTGCTCTTGAGAAACTTTCCCATGTCCCTCAATAGACCTACATTTGATTGGTATAGTGGGTTACCTAAACACTCTATATTCTCATTCATTTAGGTGGCCTAAGCCTTCTTGGATCATTTCTCTATCAATATTGTCAAGAAGGTTACCATGACTGATCTATATTCCACATGTCAGTATGAGGACGAATCTATCATAGATTATGTCACTCGGCTGCACACCGATCAACCAACTTACCTTCTAACTACCACAAACAGAACTCATCGATATCTTCACATGGGCTTGTGTCGGGCATATCTCACCGTCCTTAAACATCCAAACCTTCTGAATATTTGACAAAGCATTCACTATGGAATGAAAGTTAGAGATTTAGGCCATTAAAGAGAAGAAAATCCAATTACGCAATAAGAATTTGACATTCAAGTCGAATGATACCTCTTCTTCTTCCAAACCATAAACCAATTATTCAAAAGCTAAGGGCACCGCTAATGTAGTGGTACTTAAGGTTGGCCCAACACATCCATCAAATTAGGCTACCCCCTCATCTAATCTCTCACTTGTCCAAAATTTTCAATTCAGACGAGAGCAACAGAAATATACCCCAATTAGGGAGCCTTACTCTTATGTCTTAGAAAAGCTTATCAAAGCCAAAGCCATCACCCTTCCACCTATAAAACCACACATTGGTTTTGACCCTGCTTGCCCCATGCCCGCATGGTATAAAGAACATGATTTATGTAATTATCATTCAAGAAAGGGTCATAGTGATGAAACTACATCACTTTCAAAAATATTGTCCAAGAAATGCTCGAGAAAGGTGAGTTAACCATGGATAATCCTAATGCACCTGCCAACCAAAACCTACATATCTTCAAGAAACCATTTCCTAACCATGCCCCTTTGTCTGATCAAACCGGTGAGACCTCCACTCATGATACCCATACCCACAAGGTTCATGCTATCTTTAATGACACATTTTACAAGAATTTCCATTAGGTCCTCACCAACTCCACCTATAAATGTTCCATTCTCATGTTTGGCTGATCACTTAGATTATGTGGATAGGGATCTACTATGGGGGTGCCTTTTACTCCCCATCTCAACACAGATGTAGAGATCCCTTGTTGATACCTCCATTATCTACCCAAAACATTTTGACCAATTGAACCAAACACAATCACCTCTATCACAACCCCTTCCACGACACCTATTATAGCTCACACCACACCCTTACCCATAACTCAACCTACACCTAAACCCAAACCCATACCTACAACATTTTCTTCGACTAAACCCATTACCACTTTAGGGGTCACCCCGACCACTAGCCTTACTCATCCACCTATCAAACTAGATTTAGCTACATCCTCCAAAGTCAACACCATACCTATTCGACACCAAAACAAAAGAACCAAACCCATAGAACTCATACTCGGTTGTGCCAATCACACCTACACTTGTCCCTTCCGTCTTAGGATCTCATCTCTCCCACATGGTCAAGAAACCTCCACCCTTCAATAAACCAAAAACAAAATATCTCATTCCTTCCTCACAAACCTCTGACCTACCCAGACACCAAACCCGACTTACACCTACACCTACCGCCTCTTTACCACCCATACCTCTGATACCCTCAGCTATTGCTTCACTACACACTACACTTCAGTCATTGTCTCGCACACCTCAAGCACAACCCGCTTTATCTACCTCAACAATATCCCCATTATCCTCATCAGTAACTTTCCCTCTTCCTCCATCATATTTTCCTTCGAGACCTCATACACCCACATCACCTTTACCTAAGAAGGTGAAACCCAAAAAAAAACTCCACTACCCCATAATAAGATAGTCATAATGACCCCACACCCTCATACCCATCCATAGACTATACCCATACCTAAAAAATGACCGACACCTAAAACCACACTAGCACCCAAACCCATGGCTCGACCCCCTCCTCTTCTAAAGATCGTTCCTCAACAATCACCTACACCTACACCTAAACCCACATTTACTTCCCATTTTGATCCACTAGTAGGGTCTTATGCCAAGATTTTAGCCAACATCCTTGAGACTTATGTTATCAAATTACTACCACTCGGACCTTACGAACCCTCAAACCCAAGCCAAAAGGGTTTGACAATACTAAAATTTTTGCATACCATCATGTGTCAGGACATGATGTGGAGAGTGACAAGGCCTTGAAAACCATTCTTATCCAATTGTGTCCACTAGAAACCAACTTTGATGATGACGACCTTCTCGACAAGGATCCTACTTCACCAACACCCATTCCCACACTGCCCACTCAACAACCACAACCTCCACCCTCACCTCTCCTAGATCCATCCCCAAGATTTCAAATTAACATGGTTCGCATTAGAGAACTTGCCATGCCACCACCCAAATGTCATTGCACCCAACTGACCTCACAAGGTTTTTCTCCTCTGGTAGGTTTTTTCCCGTCATGTCATTATACCACTCACCCTACACCTTCTCCATTTTCCAACTCCCCTCAAATCAACATGATACATGTCACTACATGTGCACAAAAGGGTAAAGAAAAGGTAATTGACCCACAATCATTTATATACCCAACATACCATCTGTACCCATACCTAAAATAACTATCTATGGCCCCACGTACCCCATTTCTAATGGCATCACACATCACACCATGCTCAAACAATTACACCAATCACCCCTCAAAATTTCCTTATACAACCTCATCTAAACCTCAGAATCCCATTGTCAAGATCTCATGGAGGTTCTTCAATCAATTGAGGTTTTACCTAATGACCCTACACTTGTAGCCTCCATTATCACACCCCATCATGTAGCCTCTCTTACTAAATTACCACCTTCATCTTCACTCCACCTTGTTCATCGTTATCCAAAATAAGCCCCTTGCTTATTTTTGACCAACTTTCTTTCATTCCTTCCTTCCTTGTGCCTCAGTCAATTTTTTCCACTTTTTAGGCACTAAAAATTATTTGGAAATGGCTTCATTAGATAGATAATTTTCTCACCTTTCCAGAAAGGTAAAATTTTCCTTCTAACTCCTTGTATTTTCCAAGTTATGGCTAGGCGAGTTTTTGAGGGAAATTTTCCTTGGGAGGCCCGCAACCAATGGGAATGCGCCATGTGGCGGTGGAATGGCGGGGTAGCGGAGGTAAGTTAATTTTTTTCCAAGGAATGGCAGGGTGTAAAAAGAAAAATCTTTTCCGGAAGGCCCATAGTGAATGAGGAGGTGCCACGTGAAGCGGAGGTCGACCGATGGGGGCGAGTTGAAAAATTTCAAAAAAATGGTGCGAGGGAAATTTTGGCCCGGAACCCCACTAGCAAATAGGAATGTGCCATGTGTACATCGGACCGATGGGAGTCAAATCAGTAGAGAAGAAATTGTTTTCTCTCTAAGGGTAAAAAGGAGTCCAAAGGAAAAAATTGGTCCCATGCAGCCCACTAACGAGGAAATGAAAATTTGTGTTAAACCTCGCGGACTAATAAGAATGTGCCACGTGTCTTGTTCACGGCAAGGTCGGGGCGTGGGGAGAATTTGGAAATTTTGACAAAGTGGTTGAAAGTGCAAAGGAATAATTTAGAGCTCATGCACGCAACAAATAAGACGATGACACGTGGCAGAGGAGTGGTAGGGCACGAAGTGATTTTGGAAAATTTTCCAAAATTCAAAAAAGCGTAAAATGCTGTTTGAACCCGTGAACCAATGGGAAAGTGCCACGTGGCATCGGAGTGGTGGGGGTGGATATTTTTGGGAATTTTTCCCAAATTCAAAAAAGGGGAAAATTTTAAGATTTCAGTCCGCTGACCCAATTTTTGCCCAGTTTTGCCCTAAATATTTAGAGGGGCATATCTTTCGATCCAGAGCTCATTTTTCTTAATTTTGGTGTCATTGGAAAGCTATTGAAGTCCTCTACACGATGAAATATTCAATTTTTTTGTTGGAGTTTAGTGAGATAAAAATGAGAAAAAATCTTTTGGCATGGGGAAAAGAGTAGAACTGACATTCAACCACCATTTTTAATGCAGTATGGCTTCCATTCTTCTCTAGCATGGTCAAAAATCTTGGGAATGAACTTTTAAGGGTACCCATGCTATTTTGATGGATTTGGTTGGTGGTTGAATCATTCATTTCAATTTTCCCACATTTCTCCTTCTTGAACTCAGGTTTTCATTGTTAAAAGCCGATTTGGCTCATTTGTAAAGGGTTGGACATTTTTATGATCTGCAGGCTCCCTCCTTCTTGGCAAGTGAATTTGTGGAATATCAGACCTTTTTAGGACTGCAACATGTTTTCTACCTCCTTGTTATTGTAATGCACTATATTTAAAAATGGAAATGACAATGCAAGCTCTGTGAATGAATTTTCAATCCTTTCTTGTGTTGTTTTCTCTATCCTGATCCTTCATTACAATTTTAGCAATTTGTGCATGATTTGTGTTGCATTTTTATAATTTGTGTCAATCTACAGAAATATATGTTCACCACTCCTTTGGTGTATCACCTTGTTAGTTTAGTTTTATCTTCTTTTCTTTCTTCTATCCTTGTCTCCTTCACAAAATTAGAGTAGGATCTTGAGTTAAACCTCTTATAAATTTCATGCCTACATCTGATCGAGACAGTAGAGAACCAGCCTTTAATCTAGAGAATATTTTCCTATTTTTACAAGTCCCACACTTAGGGAAAATATTTCATGTTATGCATTCACACTAAATGACCCAATTCTCGGTGCGAGATCTCAAGGTCATTTAAGGGTGCTGCTGATTTTCACTAACATTCACCAAGTGGCCTCCCTTAGCTTCTTAGAGGAAGAGATCACGCCACACCAAAATGATGACCCGGACCCAACCCTCTTCATATTTATACACATTGATGACATACGGGTACATCATGTGATGATTGATGGGGGAGCTAGCATTAACATCATTTAATCCCATGCATTCGATCAAATGCGTATACCTGAAAAATTGCATGCATAAACACCCGGTCATGTTGTGTTCATTCAATGATGCTATCACCTCTACACTAAGCACCATCATCCTCCACATTCATATGCCCCCCTGCACTGTTCCCTTATTGTTTTACATTTTGGAAGGAGAATTCCAATATAACCTATTCCTTGGTAGACCCTGGATCCATGTCATGGGTTTCATTCCTTCCAATTTGCATCGTTGTGTAAAGTTTGAACACGAAAGACACACCTATACCATTCCAACTGACCCATCACTTTTTAAAACATGGAACATGCTTTATCGACCCAATGATGTGCTCATACCTATCAAACCATCTACCTCATATGACTACTAATTCACCTATACCTCCACCTACCAATACAACCACTACTTCTACCGCACATACCTCCTCCATGCCTACCACTACCATAACCTCCATGGCTAACCCATCAGATTCCCAATCCATTAATTTGACCTCCACATTGACTTGTGACATAGTATCCATACCAGCTACCTACCAACCACTGATCCCTTGGAAGGTGTTTTTCAATGCCTCACTCTAGGGGAGTACCACCTATATAGTGTCAACACATTTCTTAGTCCACAAGAGTATGGAAGCCTTCACCAACACCCTCACTATAATCATCGTATAGGAGAACATCTCCTTTATGGTCCTCCCCACCTTCATACTAGTCTCACCTATGGGGGACTTGATACTACCACTTACACACCTAAACCACCATCACAAACCCGCCCATTTTCCATTGACTTCCAATCACTTACCAATCACCGTTTCACCCACACCTTCCTACACCATTGTTGTATGTGGAATGGTTTTGGTTTTGGCTTTTATAAGAAAGGCTGCCATATAGTTATTCCATGTACCACCCACAAACATAATAACAAAAGTTCTCATCAAATTCCCCAAACCACCTACCAAACATGCCCACATTGAACTCATTAAGGACACTAGCCCTTCTCCACCTTCTTCACCCGCTCCACCTTCATCACCACCTTTACCAACGGAGTCGATGGATCCTGAATCTATCCCTCCTAACTTTTTTTTTTCATAAAAACCATTTCCTTGGGGCCTCTGACTTATCAACATGAGGGCGAGGCCCCTTCCACTTTTCCTTTCCTGTATCTTGAAATGATCAATGACGACACACCTATAATTAACATTGTTCAATGTTAGGATGATGAATCCATAGTCACCTACCTTGGTGCAGAAAAATCATATATTCATCAGTCATTACCCTCTAAGACACAAACCATCTTGAATGAATCAACTATCAAGATCAACATTCATACTCAGGATGACCCGCACATTCTAAAGATCGGACAATCTTTAGATGCTGTTGAACAGGAAGCCAACACTTATTTTCTTAGAAATCATAACCACGCTTTCACTTGGTCTTATGCAGACATGCCTGGTATTGACCCCACCATAGTGGTCCACATTATGATAACCATTCTCGATGCCAATCCCATCAAACAAAAGATGAGGAAAATGCACCCTCGTATTGCTCTTCTCGTCAAAGAAGAACTTCAGTGCCTTCTTTCTGTTTCCTTCATCTTATCCATTTATTATCCTCATTGGATTTCTAACATCTTCCTATTACCAAATCAACAAGGATACTCCACATTTACATGGACTTCTATGACCTCAACCTAGCCTACCCAAAAGTTAAATTTCCCTTATCGGGTATTGATCAGTTGGTTGACCTCACCGCTGGTCATGAGATGTTATCATTCATGGATGGCTTCTTGGGTTATAACCAAATTTTTCTTACCCCATAAGATCAACACAAATCCTCATTCATCACCCCATGGGGGACCTTCTGCTATTGAGTCGTTCCTTTTGGCCATTAAAATGTTTGTGGCACATATCATTGGGCTATGAATTTCATCTTCCATGACATCATGCATCACATATTGGAAGATTACATGGATGATCTCTTGGCCAAATCTAAATGTCACTCTGAGCACCTTGCCATCCTCAAAACCATCTTTGACTGCCTCATTAAATATTGTGTGCGCTTAAGCCTAAGAAGTGTGTCTTTGTGATTCTCTCAGGAAAGCTCCTTGGATTTATCATTTCCCTCCATGGTATAGAAGTTAACCCTATTAAATTCAAGGCCATTTTGGAAATTCCTCTACACACTAACCTTAAACAACTTCGTAGCTTGCAAGGTAAGTTACAGTCTATTCACCATTTCATTTCACAATTATTGGATCGGTGCCAACCATTTCATCATCTACTCAAGAAGGATGTTTCCTTTTAATGGGATGATGATTATCACAAATATTTTGAGGCCTTAAAACAATACCTTCTCCAACCACCCATACTTATCCCACCTAAAGACAATCAACCTTTTTATCTATACATATCTGCTATCGATCATTCCTTGGGAGCCATGCTCGCTCATCACGATGAACAACATAGGGAGCATGTGGTTTATTATATCAGCCATACTCTTTTGGACTACAAAACTCGATACACCCATCCTGAAAAACTTTTCTTAGCCTTAGTTTTTGTTGCCACCAAACTCCATCATTACCTACTCAACCAAAAACCTATGTTGTGACCAACACCGACCCCTTACACTTCATGTATGCCAAACCTTATCAAAATCAACGTGTTACACGATGGCTTATGATTTTAGCTAATCTTGACCTTGAATTCATTCATCAAAATTCCATCAAGGGCCAAGCTATCACCAACCAATTGGCCGACACACCTATTTCTGGGGATCAACCTTCTAATTTTGACTTTCTAGATGAGTCAATTGCTACCCTTTCCCTAGACAAACCCCCTTACCAAATGAAACTCTTCTTTGATGGTTTCAAATGTCAATGTGGGGGTGGGGCTAGTATTATCCTCATTCCTCTTGATGGGGAATACCTTCTCTAACCACCCATACTTATCCCACCTAAAGACAAATCAACCTTTTTATCTATACATATCCGCTTACCGATCATTCCTTGGGAGCCATGCTTGCACATCGTGATGAACAACATAGGAGAATTAGGTTTATTATATCATCCATACTCTTTCAGAGAGGCATGATTCAAATTCCTAAAATCCACATAGATGTGAATCTCACCATTCTTTTTCTAACAATAATAATGTTGGCAATCCATGTTGAATGATGTATAGGGAAAATAATCTTTGCCTTTAGTAACTTCTGGATCTCTTGAAAAATAGTGCTAGTAACCTTAGGATTGTATTGCCTTTGTTTCTTATCTTGAAATGTTGATCCAAGGTTTCAGAGGGATAAAGTGTTGCATCTCCTTTGGTTGAAAAGCCTTGAGATCATCATATGAATAAGAAAGAACATCAACATACCTTTTTAGTAGATTTACTACTTTCTTCTTCTCTTCTTGAGTGCAACATTTTCTAATGTTCACCATCTTGGGTTCATCAAGACTCCCAATATTAACCTTTTCACATTAAGTAGAATGCAGAAAGCTTCTTGGGAAGATTTAGACTTAATTTACCTTGAAAATATAATATCATAATTGCATAAATTAAATTTGAAATCTTACTCTTCATTCTTGCTATTACAAAGGAAGTATTACACCCATATATATAGGAGAGGTGGTTCCTATATTTAAGGAGAGATAATATCCATAAATATCTCCACACACAACTCCTAAACAACTCCTTTTTTATTTTACGTGAGATTTTGTTTTCTCACAAAACTAATATTGTTAATGAGTTGTTTAATCAACAACTCATAACAATATTTACTCACCCACTCATAATTACATTTACAATAATGTAATTAATTATTACAACACATATTATATTATCCTATATAATATAATCACTCACATAATATTCCTACTACATACCTATCATCCTTATCAAAAAGATCTTCACAAAATCCACCAGCCCTTTAGGTATCTTGTTACCTTTCAATTTAATGTAGACATCTTGATCCATCTCTTCTTTGATATCTTCTTCATTAGAGGATACACACTCTCTAGGTAAAGTCTCACTTCCTTCAAAATATAATTGATTGAAGTTTTCCTTAAGATCCAGGAATGAGAGCAAGTGTTGATCATCATTAAAACCTACCAATTTATTACATTATCTGGTACACTAAGCCTATGAATCATTACAATGGTAAATTTATCCTAAGAGAAATATAGGTGAGGAATCAACAAAGATCCTGAGACAACTAGAGAATCATCTCTAGTGTTCCTTTCTCTTGGCATAACTTCAATGGAGAAAGCATCAAGAAACTCAATGGAATCCTAGACAAGATTTCTATAATGTTTCAATCTCCTATTAATGACTTGGTAAAGATCCCTTAACTACTTCACAATAATCTTTTCATCTCCATGAGCACAAAGATTCTTCACTCCCATTTCTTTTTCCATGTTAAATCCAAGTATGAGTGCCTCATATTCAGCTGTATTGTTTGTATTTTCAAAAAAAGCTTGAAAGAAAAAGGATGAATGTTCCCTTCTAGAGAGGTTAGCACCACACCAGCCCTAGAACCAGCTAAAGAGTAAGTTTCCATCAAATTCCAAATCCCAAATTCCATTAGGATCATGAATCACTCCCTTAGGAGGTTTTTCCTCATCTTATGACATGATCATGTAGTTACCATGCCCTATATCTTCATAGAGTATCTGTGCTTTTGGATCATCAATTTTGCACAATGTATTCAATTTGTTTCTTAGGTAGCAACTTCTTCATTTTTCCATTGACCGGGATCAAAGCATGTGACCAATCCATCTAAATTTCACCTCCTACCTCCTTACAAAAATTTCTACTCAGCAACATCCCATATGAGGGAGGAATATCAGCTACCAAAATAGTGGCTAAGACCCTTTTCTTTGGAAAAGCAATAAAATCTACTTGTGCATATTTAATCCTCCCAACCAAAGGCACTTTTCTACTCTCCATGGAATAGCAGGAACTAAAGGCACATGTTATAGTCAAGCCAAAGCATGATCTAATTTTTCAAGCATTACATTTTCTAATGCTCCCGAGTCTATAACACAATTACTAAGTTTACGTCCAGCTATGAGGAGAGTCACTTAGAATGGTTCAAATTTATCATTAGGGGAAGTGACTGCACCCACAAGGATTGGTTGAGGTGAGAAAGTGGGAGTGGGAAAAAGACCTTTAGAAGTATGGGATGAAGCTTTGGATTTGGAATTGACAAATTTTACCATTTTAGCAAAAGCTTTTGGATGGGTTTGGTAAAACTCTACCTTTAAAATTTGGATTTTGGTATTTTTGAGGTGATCAATGATATCAAAAGATCTAGAGGTGGATGGGGCATCACTACTAGGAACATGAGAGACTTTTGATTTATATTTTTAGGATTTGAAGGGAAATAATTTTTAGAAACAAAAATAGGAAGGAGGATTATCATTACTCACCTTTTGTGTGGAGGCAGTGGGAATAGGAGCTCCTCTTCTTGCAACCACTGGAATAGTTATAGGAAACTCCTTGGATTTCTTAGCAGGCTACACCACTTTTTCTTTTCTATTTATTTTCTCTCGAGTCATGAAAACATATGACTCACTATTCATATCTTCTACTCTTTCATCATATTCATCTTCATCATCCATACCTTTAGTGGTAAGGAAATGAACTTGAGATCCACCAAGCTCCTCCAGTTCTTCATCAACCTCTTCTTCTAGTTCTTCATAGAGTTCATTAAACTCCTCATCATTAGGTTCTTGAACTTCACAAGTTGCATTGAATGGAACCTTGATGGGTGGGCCTTTAATAGCCAATCTAGTCTGAGAAGAAGGAAAACGGTTCCTGGGCTGAAAATTCTTCCTTGGAATATCTTGGTAAGGAGTATGCTTGAGACAATTGTTTCTTGATAGCAATGAGATAATTTGTAAGATACTATACTAATTGATCAAAATTGGCTCCAGGGGAGGACAAAGAAGAAGATTCTTTAGACTTGGAAGGTTTTCTATTCAACTTACCGACATCATTAAATCATCATCAACACTGATAGCCAAATGATGATCAACATCAAGAGTTGCAAGGTTAGCTCTCCTTAGTGCATAACTCACTTCAGGTAATTGAGCATTGAGGAAAAAACATTTTTGGATTTGATCTATAGGATGAGTGTTCTGTGGAATTTTATGAATGAGCTTGTTGAATTTGGCCACAAATTCTCTCATGGGCTCAATTTTTTCTTTCTTGATATCTTTTGAGCTAACAGTAGGTTTGAAACATTTCTCAAACTAAGTTATCATGTTATCCCAATCAGTGATTGACCCAAGAGGAAGATGATAGAACTAGTTAGCAGCATTATCCTGCAATGTCTCCACAAAATCCTGACAGAGAGGCATATTCATGGTCAACCCCAAGAATACCACATGCAACAATGAATGTTGTAATGTGTTCATCTAGGTGTACTTTTCCATCACCTTGGAATTTAGGAAAAAAATTCCTGCTACCCCTAGCTAACTCATGCAATGGCTGAGGAAGAGCAAGAGGCCCAACCCATTGTCCCCAAGGCAAAGGTGTTGCCATATTTAGAAAAATTGATGAAGGGGAACTGAAACACCAACAAGTATCAAAGCACGAAGATTAGGACTAAGTTGTTCTTAAGGAATGTTATTCTTGGAATTTCTCTTTAATAGGAGGTGTGCTTGTAGAACAAGTTCCTTTGTTCCTTCTTGCTAGAAGAAGAGAGAAGTTATATTATTCTAGAAGTTGAAAATGGGAATCCTCTACCCCTATATATTTCTTCCCACGTGTATACTGTAGAGTTACTAGACCGAAAATGATCTTGAAGTTGTTAGTTTAGAAAAGGGATTCATTTGAAATGAAATCCCGGTAGAGAGTCACCAAAAATTGTTGGGTTTTTAAATTGTACTTTAACAAACCACAGCCAAGGGACAACAAGTCCCTCCTCTTTAATGGGAGAGGTTCCCTTATTGAAAGCAAGTAAAAACTTATATACAAATGTACAGCTTTCAAAGTGTGGATTCCTGATATTTTGAAATGTTTTATGCCCAAAGATCATCAATATGAAAGAATAGAATAACTAAGGAGATGAGAGAGGAAGAACATAACAATACTTTTAGGAAATATAGATAGCAGAGTATAACCTTATACGTATTGAGAAAGGGAGATGTAGAATAAAATCATTCACTTTCATAACAGATATAATTCCACAGACACAAAGTTCCAAAAATCATATAAACAAGAACACAAAGTTTCTTAGCATGCAAAGATGGATGATTCACAAATTTGAACAAGGAAAGAAGGAATTGCAGAGGAAGAAAGGGAAAAAAATTCTGTATTGATTATTTTTGAATCTATTACAATTTCAAGAATGTCAGGATCTAACCTCAACAACAATGGCGTAGAGAAGCCATTAAATAATCTTCAAAATGGTTACATTCAGTTTCTTGGTTCTTGTAGAAGTGTTAATGGTGGAAAAAATGATGCTCTGTAATGCAGCCATTAAACCTGATTTGTAACTTCAAATATGAGTTGTCCACATGAAAAGATCTAAACTTGAAGTGGGCTTGAGGAAAACTTTTATATTTTGTGCCTTTTAGAGAAATGGCACTTTGGAACATTTTGGCCCACCCATCTGCTTTGGATATAGTTCTGACATGTGGCTTCACCTGAGTGGTGATGAATTCGCGGCTCACTTTTATAATTTTAACTCTTTTAAAAAAATCTCAAAAACTCAAAGTTCTCCACCAACCCACCTCTCCGCTTTGAATTTTCAATGCAAGCTCAAAACCCCAGTGGAGTCATGGATCATTTTTATACTTTAAATATATTTTTTGAAATAAAACCAAAATTCCCAAATTCCTCCGATGTCCCGCCTTCACAATCTAAATTTTCAACGTAGGCATTGACATGTGGCTTCACCTAGGTGCCAACGGGGTTGTGCTTCACTTTATAACTTTACACCCTTTTGGAAACAAAGGTAAAATTCCTAAAGTGTCCCAACAACCCGCCTCTGTTTTTAATTTAAAAATGGCCACGTGTCCCTTTGTGGGCCTTAGGCATTCTTTTTACATTTTACACCTTTTGCCATAATGCCTCAAAACACAAAAAGGACCCACCTTTCCACCTTTGACCTTTCAAAGCATCAAAACACAAAAAGGGCCCACCTTTCTACCACCACTTGTTTCAGCCAATCAGGATCCTTTGGCCACAAGGCCAATTTGACACTTTTGCAAAAAATAACAAAAGTGACAAGTTTAAAAGATAAACCCACCACGCCGCATCCAATCAAAGATGTCCACGTATCTATGGACATTGGGACAAAATTTGACACCCGTCATTCATGACTATGGAAAATAAAAATGAAAGGGAAAACCCCACCATTTACGCCCGAATTTCAAATTGTTCTCCATGGAATGAGAAACTGCAAACAATACCAGGCTCGATGCGATCCACAACCAAAGAGAAGGATTGACAATGACATTCAAATGAAGGAAAATATTTTCAAGCATCCAGATGGGGAAATAGAAAATACTTCAAACTATGAAGACTGAATAATTTTCAAGTGAAAGGGTGAGATTAAAACCAAGCACCCATGACTTCAAAGCACGAATTTCTCCAAGGCACCAACTCAAAATTCACAAAACTTGACTTCAAAAGAGGGGAATTTTTAGGGTGACAACAACAAGTGAGTTCTAGAGGGGTTATCTTGGGTTGATATTATTTGGAGGCCTTATGTTGGATTTCCTTTATACATACACATGGAAGAGGAGTTGGAGGAGTTACAACTGCTCAAGTGGATAGAGGGGCATTGTTTTAGTGAGTATGAGATGATACCTATAGATAGGTCAAATGACAATTTTGTCTTCCATAGGATGTGCCTCCACTATTCCCACAGTATAGGAGAGATGACGTGGAGAGTTCTATGTCTATACTAACACCGACTATGCCGATAGTGTAGGAGGAGTAGGAAGTGGATAGAAAGATTGATGACATGGGGTTATACAAATAGATAGAGGAAGTGGTGGGCGGCACTACTATGGGAGACACCACCAAGAAAAAAGTAGTTGGCCTTAGCTACTATAAAAATACAACGGGATAACTTTCAGGTCGGTGACCACCCTTTAAACACAACTTGGAGTATTACAGAGGCATATCTAGGGTCAAAGCCATAGGTTACCAATTTACAGTGTGTAGGTAGTGGTGGCCCTATAGGCCCATGTTCACATGGATAGGTGAAAGCATATGGTGGGGATGGTGATGGGGACAGTAGCCTTCTTAAAGGTAAATGTAGTAGGTTTGCAAGGCCGATTGGCCACTATAAAGGCTTAGGTTGTATCCCTACATACTCGTGTTACAACATAGAACCTCTAAAGGCCGTGGGGGTAGGGTCCCATATCATAGAGAGTAGTGGGATAGGGTACCATGGTATAGGAGGAGGAAAATGTACACAAGTACATGGTATGAGGAAAGTCCTAGCATGACAAAGCTCATATATTACTATGATACCCATAACACCTCCTCGGATGGTGCCGATGGAAAGGGTTAAGGATGCCCTAACTAAGGCGCGGTATTACTAGGATCACCTAACAACCGCATTGATAGATGTCCCTTCCTATGCTAAATATAAGTTAGAGAAGGCACCAAGTGAGAGGATGAGCTCTTGCACTCCTAGCTCAGAGAGTATAGGGGTTGGCAAGCCCGAGAGATAGGTTCGAGTGAGGACATGAGTTCACGAAGCCAAACCCAGTGCACCATGCTAAGATGAGATCAAGACCCATACAAGGTGGAGAGACGTTGACAGGGGTGCTAGAAAGGCTGAGAGGAGGAGACATATGAGACATGTATGGATATCAGGTGGGTTGATGATTAGTCACCATATATGCTCAGTGTATCAGTTTTGGCATATAATGGCCTACGTGGTGATGATAACATGGATGTACATGAGATTTTTGTGATTTTGATTATTATACTGGCCTATGTGCCGAAGATAGTGAGGTTGTATCTGAGATACTTGTATTTATTTTGTACCTGTGTACATATGTATGGATACATAGACTTTTCCAGTTATATATATGCTTTATTGGATGGATGATATATCTATGTTTTTAATTTCCATTATTATTGTGTATGTGATGGAAACTAGGTAATTTAGGCATGATGGAGTCGATGTTATGTAGGCATGATTGAGTTAGGTTAGTTTAGGCATGATTGAGTCAGGTTATTTTAGGCATGGTGGATTTTAGGTCATTTAGGTATGATTGAATTTAGGTCATTTAGGCATGGTTGAGTCTAGGTCAATTAGGTATGGTTGTGTCTAGGTCATTTTAGGTATGGTTGGGTTTAGGGAATTTTGGGTATGGGTGAGCTGGTCATGGTGGATTCTTGGTCATTTAAGCATGGTTTGGTCATGGTGTTGTGTTTGATTTAATTTCCAATTTTTTTTTTTAATGGAAAATAAATGATGATGTATGGTATGGTGATGTTATAAAATGATAGGTATGTATGTTTTTATGATTGTTTAATTTCCAAGTTTTGTGTAAAATGGAAACTAAGGTAGAATGTGAATATAAAAATGGAGGAAATTTTTTAGGGTAAAGAGTGGTGAGAGGTAACCTCCAAGGTCCCAATGCCCTCGAGTGTTTCCTACATATCCCCGGTGAAAAGGGAACTTAGACCGATGTAGTTCTCCCATAAGCTAGGGAAGAATATGGTAAGATATAGGAATGGTTGGGTTGGTTTTAGGGATGATTGAGTCTCGATCGGCTAGGAATGGTTGAGTCTAGGTCATTTTGGGTATGGTTGGGTTTAGTTCACTTAGGTGTGGTGACATTGGTGAAAGATGAATTCTTAAAATGTAGATGTTGATGGTCCGATCATGTATAGGAGAATCACTAAGTTGTGAAGAAGGTGAAGGGTAAGAGATGACCAAAAGATCTGCATAATCGGAAAACCATAACAAATCTAGCATACCAAAGGTGGGGCTTATGAACATAATACCCTAGAGGCATTGCATGATTGACTATGTTAAGGGTGAAGAAAGTCACATGATCACGAAATGTCAGTTTGTGGCAAGTCCCTTGAGAAGGTAAGAGATAAGGGTGAAAAGGAAATGAGATGAATATGGTTTTTTGTGTAACCTAGTTTAAGAAAAATACCTACTTGGAAAGATACCTAAGATAAAAATAAGCAAGTCCATGAAAAAAAGTTATCATTTTCTTATTTTGGCTTTTGTTTTGATATATTGATCGATGCGGGAAGTCTATATGGGATGAGTATATTATCTACTTGAGGTATTCATGAAGCTGATGGATGGGGGAAGCTTCTAAATATTTTATTTTGTTTTTGTAAGGGTAGTCCCTTTTTATGATAGACTATGTGTAGTATGGTTATCTTTGTGTAACTATCCTTTGAGGGAGCAATTTATTTATAGTGGAAAATAGAGAGAAGAGACGTCCATTTTGAGGGAGTCATCTCATTGATGGAATTTCGAATCAAGGAGTTAAATCCCATTTTAATTTTTTTGTTTTATGGACTTTTAAGTCATGGAAATACTATATAGGAAGATTAGGCTCTTGTTTAGAAGACAAAACCCTAGCACAAAGAGATTAACTATGAACAAGATGGTTTTGAGTGATGAAAAACCATGGGATTCCATCTTAAAAAATATGAAAATTATCCATGAAAATCATGCCATGAGTAGAGCGAGATACTCATATTGAAGATAAGGCGAAAGAAAGATGGTAGGTAATCACATGATTCTTGTTTGGTCATTGAACCCAAGAATAGGTAATATGAAAGGTGAAGGGTGCTCAAGGGATGAGATTGAAATAGATAGAAGGTGATATAGGATTTGATTCAATAATAGAATGATCAAAGATGCAAGGTGTTCAGGGGTTCAAGTTTGGGTTTACCTTCGAGTGAAGACAAATGATAAACACTTGAACCATAGGTATGAGTAACTATATAGGGCCCAAGCCAATTAGGAGAAAATTTTCCTTGTTTAATTTTCTCTTCTTTTGTTACATGTTGATTTTCCTTGAGGACGAGGTCTACAACTTGGAAGGCTCGTTCAAGGAAACATTTTTCATAGGCACGTTTGATAAGTTTTTCATAGATTTGGAGATGTTCAAGAGCATCGTGGATGACATTAATCTAATAACTCAAGTTGTGAAAAATGGTCATGGCGAAAGTCATCATCATTGAGCATGTCTTGGAGTGAGATGTAGAGAGATGGAATCTAGACTTAGAGAGTAAAGATAGCGTTGGTACCATAGACAAAAAGAAATGTGTGGCACCTATCAAAGTATGACTACTAGTATGGTAAGCCCATAAGGTGAAAGGAATGTGCATATGTCAATCCTTTCCAATAACATCAAATAGTTTCATAAGAATTTTCTTCAAGGTTTTGTTTTTGGATTGTTCTTGGTCATTTTTTTAGGGTAGTAAGGTGAAGAAAAACTATTTTTTTCCATTATTAGTGATGAGACGATAAGGAGCACCAAAGCTACAAATAATGCAATGATTAATGAATTCACATATTTTCTCATCTTTTGTAGAGATAAGAGGTATACATTCAACATATTTAGTATAATATTTGGTAGTGGTAATAATCCATTGATGGCATCATGAAGAATGAGGATTAATCTCTCCAACAAGATCTAAACCCCATTGAGAGAAAGGCCAAAGGTCTCGGGTGACTTATAGGGCATGATTAGGTGTGTGATGAATATTAGGGGTTTGGGGTTGGCCAATAATATCCTAGGTGAAGGATGCATTTAGCGATAGCTAAGCCACTAAAGTGACCTCTACAAATTCTTTCATGAACTTTCTTGATGGTGTAGGGAATTTTAGAACTTGTAAGGCATCGTAAGAGAATACTGTTGAAGCTATGTTTATAAAGAAGACCACCCATGATGACATAGTGAGATTTTTTTAACAAAGGCACATTGTCTATTACAAGTAAGGTTAGGAGGTAGAATCAAAAGGTAAAGGTATTATGTAAACTACTTATACCAAAGGTCACGTGTGTCAAGTGCAATGGTTCCGATGAGGTTAACATATCAAAATAAATAAGAAGGTGATGTAACCTTTGTATTGTGACAAATATTTTAGAGTCAATAGGTGAAGTGGGTATCCGACAAGTTATACATGCCATGGTATCCATAAATTTTAATAGAATGTAGGTGGTTTGAAGTTTGTAATGATCAAAGGTAGTTAACAATATGTTAACATGGTGTTTAAAGTTTTGATGTATATCGTTACGATACCGGTATATACCATTGAATTGATTTACAACCAGTTGAGAGTCGCAAAGATATTTAATTATTTAACATCTAATGAGATGGAAGCTTGGAGGCCTAATATGAGTACTTCATATTCAGCGATCTTTTTAGTGGAATAAAAATATAGTTCGAAAGATAATGACATAGGTTCACCATAAATAGGAATTTGTATAACTCCGTCACCACTCCCACACCGACATTTAAAACCATCAAATAATAAGGTCATCTGGTAAATGGTATCGTCCAAAGAGAGGGTAGCAATGGATTCGTCTAAAAATCAAAGTTAGAGGGTTGATTTCTAGAGAGGGGTGCATCTGCAAGTTGGTCAGCGATGGTTTGGCCTTTGATATATTTTTTATGAATGAATTCAAGGTCGAGGTCTATGAGAAGCATGAGCCAATGTGCAACACATTGATGTTGGTAGGGTTTGGCATACATGTAATGTAAGGGGTTAGTGTTAGTGATGAAAAAGGTTTTGTGGTTGAGTAGGTAATGAAGAAGTTTAGTGGTGACAAAAACTAAGGCTAAATAGATTTTTGGCATGGGTGTATCTGGTTTCATAGTAAAAAGGGGCACAACTTATGTAATAAACTACTTTCTCCTATGTTGCTTGTTGCGATGAGAAAGCATGGCACCCAAGGAATGATTAATAGTGGAAATGTATAGGTAAAATGGTTGGTCATCCTTAGGAGGAATGAGCACCGGTGGTTGGAGAAGGTATTGTTTTAAGGCATCAAAAGATTTGTGGCATTCATCATCCCATTTGAAGGAGATGATGAAATGGTTAGCAATAGTAGGAAAGTTGTAAAATAAATTGACAAATAGATTATAGCTTACCTTGCAAGATTCAAAGTTGGTGAAGATTAGTAGGTGGAGGAATTTTGATAATAGCCTTCATTTTAGCAAGATCGACTTCCATGTCATGGAAATAAATAATGAAACCAAGGATCTTTCCTAAGAGCACAGTGAGGACACACTTCTTAGGTTAAAGGTGAACACAATACTTGATGAGGCGGTAAAAGATGACCTTAAGGACTATAAGGAGTTTTTCCTGGTGTTTGGATTTGAAAAGAAGGTCATCTACATAATCTTCAAATATGTGATGTATTATGTCATGGAAGATATAAGTCATAGCCCAAAAATATGTAGCATTAGCATTTTTAAGGAAAAAAGGCATGACTCAATAGTAGAAGATCCACCAAGGAGTGATGAAGGAGGTTTTGTGTTGATCTTCCGGGGTGAGTAATATTTTTTATAACCCAAGAAACTATCCATGAGTGATAACATCTCATGACTAGTGATGAGATCAACAAGATGGTCAATACTTGGTAGAGGAAAGTCAAATTTGGGGCAAGCTAAGTTGAGGTCATAGAAATCCATGAAAATGAAAAGTCTCCTATTTCTTTTGTGATAGGGACGATGTTAAAAATCCATTGGGTATATTCAATGCGTAGGATTAAGAAAACCAAGAGAAAGCACTTTGGATTTCTTATTTGACAAGAAGGGAAATGTGAGGATGTATTTTCTGCAGCTTTTTTTTATGGGTTTGGGCTGTAGTGGTGAAGGAAAGTGTGGGTGAAGTAGTGGTTTATGAGAGATTAGAGGTCAGATGAAAATGGTCGTGTTTGGGATGGGTTTTGGTGAATAGGTGGAAGTATCAATTCCCCCATACGTTATGTTTGTGCAAAGGTGGGATGAACCATAAGGAAGACCTCCCTATGTGATAGTCATAATGATGATGTTGGCGTAGGTTACCACACTCTTGTGGGTAAGGAATGTGTTGATATTATAGAGGTGGTACTCCCCTAGAGTGAGGAATTGAAAAAACACCTCTAAGGGATCGGTAATAGATATGTGGGTAGTGGGAATAGATGAATTACTAGATGATTAGGTAGGAGGGTATGATTGGTTAGGAAGTAGATGAGCCACCGGGAGGCTGCTGAAGCAATAGGAATAGAAGAGTTAGGTGTGGGAGAGGTGGTGGCAACATTGGTGGATGGGGCTATGGGTGAAGGAGAAGTGGGGGTAGTGGTAGATGCCTTAACTGGTACAAGGACATTGTTAGGTTGGTACAACATGTTACAAGTTTTGAATGGTGATGGGTCAGCGGGATGGTATAATTATGTCCTTCATGTTCAAATTTTACATAGTGGTGTAAATTTGAAGGGACAATACCTAGGACATGAATCCAAGGTTGGAAAAGGAAATAGGTTATACTAGGACTCCCCCTCTAAGAAGTAGAACAATTTTGGGATAATGCAAGGGCCCACATGAATTTTAAGAATAATGGTGCCAAGGATGGAAGTGATGGCATCATTGAAGAAGTGCAACATAAATCAGTTATTTTACATACAATTTGAAGGGATGCACATTTGATTATATGAGTGGGAGGAGATGATATTTTTTCTAGCACCACCATCGATCATAACATTTTGTATGTGTATATTATCGATATGGATGGAGATGAAAAGTGTTGGATAAAGGTCATATGATTATAGAGGTAGAATCTTCTCATAAAAAAAATGAGTGTAGCTACTTGATGAGTTGGTGTGGGGGTAGAAGAAGGAGATGATTTTTAAGATAGGCCACATGGTGAGGGCTGATAATAGATGATACTTGTGTGGGGTAATTATGTTAAACCTTGATGGATTGTAAAACCTCCATGAGGGCTTGTCGATGAGATTTAGAGGTTTGGACAAGATTGTATAAAGACATTTTTAGAGGGGATTGGTGTAATTGTTTTATCATTGTACAATGGGTGACCCCGTCAGAAATAGGGTATGTGGGTCCTCGAATGGTGATTTTGGGTGTGGGTACAAATGGTATATTGGGCACGGGATTGGTTGATGGGCTAGTTGCTTTTTCTTTTCCTTTTTCCTTTTGGGCATGAGTGGCAACTTGGATCATGTTAATCTGAGGGAAAGAGGTAGATGGAGAAGGTATGTCATGAGTAGTATAATAACATGATGAACAAAAACCAAATGTGGGGTAAGAATCTCATGAAATGAGTAGGGCACACTAGCATTTAATTGGTGGTTTGGAAAACTCTCTGATTGGGACCATGTTGATCTCTAATTGTTGAGGTGGATAAAAGGGTTGTGGAGGTGGTGATGTAGTTCATTGAATAAGTATTGGGTGGGGATTTATGGTGACAAGTGAAGATGGAATAGGGTCCTAATCAAGAATATCATCATCATCAAAATTTTCTTTAATAGGACGTAATTGGAGGAAAATGGTTTTGAGAGCCTTATAACCCTCTACATCATGTCCTAACAGATTTGATGGTAGGCACAAATATTATTTTCATCGAACCCTTTTGGTTTGGGTTTGAAGTGTTTGTAAGTTCTAAGTGGTAGTAATGTGATGACTGAGGTCTTTAAGAGGTTGGATAAAATGTTGGTGTAGGACCCTGCCAATGGATCACAGTGGGAAGTGAGTGTGGGTTTGGGTAAAGGTGTGGATGATTATGGTGGAAGAGGTGTGTTATGATGTAGAATAGGTTTGACCATTGGTTTGTTAGGTGGTACTGTCTTAGGTTTTGATGGTATCTTCTTGAGTAAAGGTGTGGTAGAAGAAGTAGCAATGGATGGTGTTGTTGGTTTAACTACCCTATTTGAGGGTGGTTATTGTCTTTTTATTGCACCTTATTTGGTAAATATGAGGTGGGAGTACATGATGTAGAAGGGAAATCGATGGTGGAAGAGGACGGGTTACCTATAGGGACAATAGAGTTACGATGGAAGTGGTTGGTATAGGTCGTGGGAATGTATCTATTGAAGTCACATAGGTAATGTTGGGGTTATGGTAGCTGGTGGAGGAATAGGTGGTAAGAAATGTACAGTGAGGGAGAGGGTGTTTTTGTGCAGTAAATTATATCTAACATAGGATCATGATGAATAAGTATGTTGCTTAGCTTTTGATTTTCCTTGAGTAGGGGATGCTTGGCCAAGGTTGATGGGTGAGGTCCTAGGATGGACGAAGGGAAAAAGGTGACAAAGGTTTGGTTGGTGAGATTGGTGTATGTGGCCTCCAAGGTTGGGTCTTTTTTTAAGCGGATGAAAATTTTTGGTGCAAGTTTGGGAAGATGTGGATAAATCCAATTTGGAGATGAATGGGTAAGGCTTAACCTTGGCATAATAAACCAAGGTAGTAATGGGTCTAGATATGGACGAAGATGTAGGTGTGCGTAGGTTGTTATGCATAGGAATGGTTTTAGTCATGTGTAAAGGTTTAGATGTAGGTAAAGGTGACGAAGAAGAATCCATTTTGACAGAATGGTCGTGGTCGATCCGGTCTGGTTGCTAGACATACCTTTGGATAGATTGTGGAGGTTTTTGTAGGAAACATTTTCATTTGATTTGAAAAAGGGGAGCCGAAGACGTCCCTAAAGCATGTAATTATCAATGTAATCCAAGAAATTAAACACTCATGAAAACAACATTGTTGTAAGAGGACATGCATTTAGTTTAGTGGAAATCCTGTAAAATATGTTTGTGAGATAGGGAATTGGTTAGCCTCAAACTCTATGGGTAAAAGAGCCAAGACAAGATCAACGGGATCCTAGAATGCTAATGGGGAATTTTCCCCAATAGGTAGTGGAATGTCTAAAGGATTTCCTATGGGTAGGAGAGATGGTAGTTGTGGTGAGGTAGATTTATCTTTTGGTGGAGAAGAAAGTGATGATGATTCTCCTGTGGGTAGGAGAGTTAATACCATCTATTGTTTGATAGGTTGCGAGCTAAATGGTGAAATGACATCCGTATAAATTGTGGACTCCTATGTACGTTAAGGGGGAGATGAAGAATAATCCTCTATGGGTGAAGGAGTGGATGAGGTATTCTTCTCCATGGGTAAAGGAGCTCGTGCAAGAATTTCCTCGATAGACAGAGTAGGTGAAAATTGAGGAATGGCCAGTATGATATCAAAAACAACATGGAATTCATAGAAATTTCTGTCATTGGTTGAAGGTTCACCACTTTGATTAGATGATGGTGTATGGTTAGGGAATTGATTCTTAAAGATATGCAAGTTTTTATTTGTCGGTGTGTTTAGGTTGTCTAGGATGAGATTTCCATTATCTAACATTTCTGTACAATGTTCTTAAAATTTATACAATTACCATCATTATGGCCTTTGACGAAATGATAATTTCAATAGTCATGTTCCTTATACCATGTGGGCATAGGAAAGGTGGGATCAAAAATAGTACGAGGTTTTATGGGGGTAGTGCAATGGATCCTCCATTAAGAATCTTTTCCAAGTATGAAGAATATGGCTCTTAAATTGAAGTGTACTTTCATTGTTCCCATGAGAATTGAAAAGTATGAATAGTAGAAATATTAGAGGAAGGTTTGGATTAATTAGATGGATAGGATGGACCAAATTTGACACTAACGCTTTCCCGATCCTTTAGATTTTGAATAATTATTTTGGGAATTAGAAGATGAAGAAGCATCATTTGACTTAAACATGGCGTTTTGTTTTTGCAATTAGATTTTATTTTCTTCAATGGAACGAATTTCAATCTTTCGTGCTATGGTAAATGCTTCATCAAAGTTACTGAACTTTACTGTACTGGAGATTTTATGAGATGTGTCTAGGACAAGTCTGTATTGAACAATTCTATAATCTCAACTTGAGGTAATTGGAATGTTGATTGGTTGATAAAACTTTGCCAAAGTAAGCAACAAAATCTTTGATAGATTCATCATCATACTATCTGTTGGTATCCAAAAAATTTCTCCCTTTCCGGTTGAGTAGCAACATAGATTGTACATGGATCTTAGAGAAAGATAGATCATAGTGTGTTTCATTTTGTAGCTAGGGATGAGATTTAACGGCCCTTTTTTACTCAGATTTATGGAGAGATGGAAAACACCTTTAAGAGGATTTGACTTGTCCTCACTACTTTAGGTCAGGCCTCTTTGACCAGGGTGAGAGGACCCTTAGTGTAACCTTTATTTGATGAAGGATATGGATATATCCTTATTTTTCACAAATTCTATAAAGAGAACCTTCGGAAAATATGGTCAATACTCCATAATTTAACTCTTAAGAGTTGTCACTTCTAAACGATGGAGATACTTTCAACACAAGGCTAAGGTTACTGAAGACATTAAGAAATCCTGATTGTTCTGCATATTTTAGCAAGTAGATTTTGTTCCTTTGTTGATACACATGGAAAATAGGGGTAGTTCAAGGTGGATTCATGGTTTTTTTAATAATTTTGGTGGAAGATGAAGGAAGATAAAGTTGAATATACCAGATCTTTAAAGGGACTTCACAATAATTAACAACTTCAACAACAGAAAGCTTTAGAACAACTAAGAAATTCCTTCAACTAGAAGATGTGCTTCTTTGAAGGCCAAGATCAACACATTTTCACATAATCTTTGAGACTCCAACATGAAGGCTCAAATTGAAAGACTCAATTAAACACCAAAGTTTTAAATTAATGCCTAAGGTACACTGAAGACTTACGACACAATCTTTATGAATAAATGACAAAGTGAATTAATTTTAATTTTTTTATCTCATCCAAGATGAAGGCTCTCCTTGGAATGAAATTGAAAATACCATTAGACTCACAGGGGATGAGATCATGTGTGGTTTCACAAAAATTTCAATGCAAGATTGCAATAGGAATGAAAGAAACTATTTGTCGACATTCTGAAACAAAGCAAACACAAATTGATTAGAGATTGGACACAAATTAATTTCAAATTTTCTTAGATTCATCAGGAGGCGAAATCTTCCATAGAAATCTTAGTTCTTGTCAATGGCTATACATATGCAACCAACTTGACACGATATAAAATCTAACACAAAAGAAAATAAAAGTTTATCTCACCTTTGTATATCTCATGTGGACAGATTTCTCAATTTTTCTCTTAGGAATTAAAACTCCAACCATTTGTAAGAGTATTATCATTGGATTTATACATTTTCTCACTCAATTTCCCAACTAAAAGACAAGAATATTCGAGGACCTTTGTTTGTTACCAATTTTCTTCAAAATCTATGTTTAAAAAATTCAGATCCAAAATCTACTAGGTGGACTAATTATGAATTGATCACATTTCTTTAGCCCTCAAATAATGAATAGGATGCCTTTCCACAACTTTTCAAAATTCCTTTAATCATTTTGATTCTGTCATGCAAGAAATCCCCTTTTAATCATTTTCTGAGACTTTGGACAACTGGACATGACAGTAATATTTTTCACTCTCGAGGTAACACATTTTCCATCTTTTGCACCTACACTTTCATCATTTTATCCCTTTTCCATCTCTTTCATATGCAATTATGCCCTCATCCATCTCCTCTGGTAATTCCCATTTTTTCAAGTGCCTTAGCAACTCCAACTTCAAAATATCAACATATTAATCCTACGACTCAACATTTAAGTTTCAAATACATTCAAAGGCACCTTACGAGATAGAGACAAAATAATTTCATCAAATAACGATGAAAAATAGTATGTATTCGTATCTCTAGGTGTCTTAGAGTAAAAATGGTAGAAAAACAGTGAAATTCACAACAACCATTGATTCTTCCCCTTTTCCACTTTATATCATAGTTTTCTCATGTTTCCTTGGTGCAACTACAATGGAGAAGCATAGATGCAAGTCTCAAAAAGTGTGAGCCTTCCACATACCCTAGGCCCAATAAAAATGCATTTTGGCCTTTGAAAAGTCTCGGTGAAAAAGGAGTCAGCAGGAGCCTCCACGTTTCTCAATCCAAAGCAGATTCTCTTAAAATTTTTGAAGGTTCAGTGGAAGGCACCATGTGTCTATGGTTCGAGACATTTTTCTTCAGCCATTGAAAAGTCCAAGCAAAGGGTAGAGTGAGTGGAAACCTCTAAGTTTCCTCCTAGCACTTTTCTAAATAAAACATAGGGCAGGTCCCCAAACATGTGCAGATCCCTCCACTTGTCCTGTGCCTTAGAAAATTGATTTGAAAAGTTTAAGTACAAAGTAGAGCTAGTGGAAGCCTCCACATGTCTCCTTGTCACATTTTTTAAGGTGGGACCCTGAGGAGGATCCTCAAATAAGTTTCAAGCCTCCACATGTCAATGGCTCGCCAAAATTGTACCCGTATGATAATTTTTCTAAGTCTAGGGAAAGTAACGGAATCCTCCCCGTGTCTCCCTGACACAACTCCAAGGCCAAACCAAAAGGTAAATTTTCAAATGAGCATCGTTCCTCCACGTGGACAAGTTTTGGGTTGAAGTGAGCCTTAGAGTTTTAGAGTGCCCTACCAAACCGCATCCAACCAGAAAGGGCCATGTTTCCATTTATGCTGAGAAGTAAATTTGACAGGGAAAAATATTCCCGTCAAACCATAAAATGTAGGAAATCACCATTTGAGCCCAAGAATGAATCTTTCTTCAAGGATAGATATTTTGGAAATGTGATAAGGATCACATATGATCTTTTGAGCTACATCCAATTATGTTTTCATGGTATTTGGGACAAAAATAATAGGGAAAACAACACGTGACTACGAAAAATGGAAGGAAAGGAACACCATTATTTTTACGCCAAATTTAAAGACTCCTTCAGATGGACAGAGAAACAAAAACAAATTTTGGACCTTTAAGTGATCCTCGACCAAGGAAGGGACTAATCATGGAAACCAAATGGAGGACAGAGTCTTCAAGCACCAACACGGGGAGATAGAAAACATGACAGAGGCTGAAAAATTAGGAATTTCATTGACAAACGGGATGAGACTAATTTGAGCACCAACATTGGCTCTGACTCAGGGATGGGCACTCCCTGTGAGTGCCACAAGAACAAATAGTAGGCCATTAGGCAATAGAGTCAAAGAATAAGCTTATAGAGTAGAACAACCATAACCATCCTCCAAAAATGAACCGAGAAACTAGCAAAACTAGGTCACCAAGGACCAAAATGAACAAAAACACAAAAATAGATGAGAACAAAGAACTATACACTATACAAATGGAGTATACCTTGATTCTGAGAAATTAATCAAGGAAATTCTTTAAATGCCTTGCCATTAATAGGAAATTCAAGTAGTTCCCCATCTAAGTCTTTTAGGAAGAAATTATTTTCACCAATTTGAATATCAATGGAATAAGGGCCCATCCACAATGCATCAAATTTACCATGCTTTCCCTTATCTTCATGCCTACTATCCCATAAAATCACAAGATCCCCAATGCTGAAAGCTCTGGAGTCACCTTTTTGTCAAATAGATTCTTCAACTTTTCTCTGAACTTCACATGCCACTGATGGGATGCCCTTCTTTCTTCATCCAACTCAATAATCTAATTGATTTGAGCATCATATGTACTAAATTATTGGTCTTTAATCTATTAAACAAACTAAAATGTAGACAATTAGAAATAGAGGGGCAAAAAGATTGATTTCCATATACATGTTTCACTCGGAATGTTTCATTCCTTTTAGAAACAGAGATAAGGGTCAGGGCTAGGAGGAATACCTGTAGAATGTCAAGATGGTGTGCGCGTACATCTGTAGAGAAAGATCAGCCGATGATCGCGAAGAACTCCTTTTTGTCTTGGAAGGACTACTCCGCAATAAAAACACAAGACCACAAGATTTTGATTAGACAATAAATGAGGGAACTGCCTTGGGCCCAGGAAATATAAAACTTCCTTTCAAGGTGGTCAGTTCCCCTGCTAATATGAATTAACACAAAAGACTGTAAGATATCAATTAAATTGCTTCGTTGAACTGGGTAGGGGAAAGGCTGGTTTTTGGTTATAGTCAGGATAACCGATACCGGTTGCTGATAACCGATATCGGTATGGTCTAGGATCTGAAGGTTGGTTGTTTTGTGGGGTGGTGGTGTTGTTTGGTAGTTGTGTTATTTGTAGGGCTGTATATAGGTGATATTAGGAAATAAGGTGATGAGAGGTAGATGAATGATAGTTAGATGCAATAGCACGCTGGGTAGTGGATCTAGGAATGGATTCGTGAGGATTGTGCTTCAAAAAGTCTAAGAAATGTTATTAAAGAGGACATGCAAGATGTAACTTACTGGTTATTGACGAAGATGCAGGTCCAAGAACTCTGATGACAAAGGCAGAACTCTAGGTAGGATGGCTTGACACACAGAAGATGAGAGATCTCCCTCCCGATGATCAGCTGAGTATCACAGGTTTCTGGCTATTCCGTCGCAGTTCTGGGCTTGATCTCCTTTTGCTGCAACTCTCCTTGTCTCTTCACTCGTCTCTGCTCGGCCAAGTGAAGATTCGAATGCTCTTGATCACTCCCAATGATCTCCCTTGATTCAAAAATCCTTCGACCTTTGTTTTTGGTTTGGGGAGCCCATTTTACAGGGAACCGATGGCGGTTACGTAACCGACGGCGGTCGAGTAGGAACCGGCATCGGTAAGGAAAAAGTAGGCTATTTTTAGTAAAATAGCCCACGTTCCCGCTTTCTCCGAGGGATTAGTTGCGGGCTTGGTCAAGTGACTAGAATGTCAATTTTGGGTGCGAGAAAGGGGTCCTTAATCATGGGTGTAGGTGTAGACCAAGTTATAGGTTTTAATTAGGTTAGTTTAGGGTTAGGGCTAGGTCATGATGAGGTGGAAAATGAGGTGGCAGGTGAGGTGATGGGGATTTATCAATTACAAGGTAATTAATAAATAATTGTGTAAGGTTTAGGTGATGAGGTTAGGTTGCGAAATGGGTTGCAGTCACAAGGGGTCATAAGACACGAATTTGTTGTCTACAATACCAATTCAAATGGAATTTTACTAGTATCTCTTTTGATAGTGATTCTGTCATCCCAAACAACAAACTTCGCTCACCTCACTTCTTTTTGTTCAAATCCAAGGTTCTTCTAATGATCTTCAACAATTTTTTATTACTAGACTCAGCTTGTCCATTTCGTTGGGGATTGTAGTTAGAATCATATGTTAAATTGATCCCATACTCTTGGCACATTGCCACTAAAGGTTTGGCTTTGAAACTCAAGGCATTATCAGCAACAATTTTAGGTGGCACTATGAATCTACGAATGATTTGATTCAACATTAATTCCATGATAACTTGGTGTGTTTCCTTCTTGGTGGGGATTTCTTCCACCCACTTAGTGAAATAATCAGTGGCTACAAGAATCCATTTATGACCAACACTAGAAGGATTAGAAATTTGTACAATGAAATATATTCCCGCTTTTCTCGAATGGGGCTTCAACCGACACAAGTTGCAAAGGAAGGTAGCTTGAAGCCTTCATTCTTCTAGAAAACCATTGATAACTTTCACATTTTCTTACCAATAGAGTTATATCCTTAAAGAGAGTTGGCCTCCAATAACCAGCCCTCAAAATTTTTTTTTGTAACTCTTCCAACAAAATTTTCCCCACAAAATCCTCCATGGAGATCAGCAATTACTCTTGGGGCCTCATCTTTAGTAATTCATCTCAAGAGCACTACCTTAGGTTTCTTCCAAGCTAACCCAAAATTTTTAATGACATATTTCTAAGAGGCTAACTTAAGAGCTCTTTTCTGATTTTTACTCAAATATTCAAGGCAACATAGATGTTTGAGATAAAATATTATATCTTTGTACCATTCATAACTTATCAAATCTTCAAGGACATCCACCCTTTCTCCTTCTACTTCATTTACCTCAATAGTTTTCAAGTTTCTCTCATCCATAAGCTTAGCTAGGCCCAAACCTCTTACCAATTTCGTGGTTTGGATATCCATGTCATACTCCTACAACTTGTTCACCCATCTGCATCTTTTGCTTGAGACCTCCATCTCTGATAAGATGTCTTTCACCATGGTGTGGGGAACATAAGAAAAAACTTTAGAACTCAAGATGTAGGGTCTAAAACCTTTGTTTCTTTCACCAAGGAAAATGCTTGCTTCTCCATGATGGTGTATTTCAAATCAGCTCCCTATAATGCCTTACTTGAAAAAGGCAATTGGTCTCTTAGCCCCTTCATCATCCTTCTATAACAAACAGATGCAATGGTGTTTTCTGAAGCAAAAGAAAACACTTGAAAAGGATTCTTGTAATTTGGGGCTTCCAAAATAGGGGCATGCTTTAGTGCTTCTTTGATCCCATTGAAAGATTGAATGGAAGCTTCGATAAAGTTTATTTTTCCAAAGAAGGATTGAATTCCCTTCTTAGTTCTTGGAATTAGAACCTTGTTGATGGCTTCCACTCTCTCTGGATCTATCATGACCCCTTATTTTGATACAATGTGACCAAGAAACTTTTCCTTTTACACTCCAAAGTGGCACTTCTTGGGATTCAATGATATGCCATACTCTCTACACCTTATCAACATTCTCTCCAAGTGTTGCAAGTGATCATTTCTATTTCTAGAAAACACAGTTACATCATCCTGATAAACAACAATGAAATCATTGATATAACCAGAAAATGCTACATCCATTTCTCTTTGGAAAGTTTCTCCAGCATTCATTAAGCCAAAAGGCATCCTAACATAGACATAAGTTCCCCAAGGAGTGGTAAAGGAAGTCTTTATTCTTTCTGACTCCTTCACAACAACTTGATTATAGCCAGAGAAACCATCTAGAGTGGATAACAATTTAGAACCAGTTACCAATTGTAGCATATTCTCCATGTTTGGCAGAGGGTAATTATCTTTCAATGATGCTTTATTCAGGTTCCTGAAGTCTATGCATAGCCTTATGTCACCATTATTTTTCTTGACAAGCACTAGGTTTGTAACCCAAGAAGAGTACCTTGTGGGCTAAATGATCCCTCCATCCCTCAACTTCTTCATTTCTTCTTGCATCTTCAAAGAAATGAGCGGATTGATGGGCCTCTATTTTTGCCTAAAAGACTTGGCATTAGATTCAAGAGGAATCTCATGTTGGAAAAAATATTCCCTGTATGCCTTCAACTTAGAGTAAGACCAAGCTAGGCAGTCTTGATATTTCTTCAGTAAATGAATATAAGACTACTTCTCTTCCTTTCTAAGATTACTTCCTAACCATATTTTATGTGGCTTTTCCTTTGTACCCAGGTCGTGCTCTTCCACATCTCTTGAAACAGACATATTTCTTTTAATAATGCAATCAACATTATCAAAGTTCAACTCAAGCACCACCAAACCTTTGGGAATTGTGTTTTTCTTCATTTATATGATGTCTTTTCCGAATAAAGTTTACTTTCCTTTAACAACACACACCCTTGGTTATCAATATATATTTTGGTCGAAAACTTACCTTAGATCTATAAAAACTATTTCACCTGGGCATCATCATCAAACACTTGCCAATTTTTACCCTTATCAAGGAAAGATGGGCTTGTTAGTATTTCAACATTATATTAAAAATGGCGACACTATACAATTCCCAAATCTGGATCCTAGCACTTCTAACTTGTCTGCAACAACATTAAACTTTCTATCATGGTGCACAATATTAAAAGATTCAAACATTTCAATCAAATCCCAAACTACATGCTTGTATTGTTTCATTCTCTAATTTTTAGTAGCATATAGTTTTCTAATTTGCTTGACAATCAATTCTAAATCCCCTTTGACAATGACATCCTTTATACCATATTTCCATGCAATTCTCAAGCCTAATAACAATGCTTCATATTCAACAATGTTGTTAGTGCATTCAAAGTTAAGTTTGAAATAAAAGGCTAACTCTTATTGGCCTCGAGGAAATCGTAAACAATGCCAGCACCATTTCCAAACTTGGAATAGGCACCATCATATAGCAAGGTCCAAGGTAAACTTAATTTTTCAAGACCTTTACAATGATCAATATTATGCTCATTTCCATCAGCAAACCCAATAAAGTTATCTACATCTACATCAGCGTACAATACTTCATAAGAAGCATTATTTGGATCTTCAATAAGGTGCAACATCTTTTTCTCTCCATATAGATTTATAAGGATGGCTTCAATTGGAATGGTGGAAAAATAAATATCCATCTGATTACTTCCACTAACATGTGTAGCCCACTTTCTTGATAACATCATGCCCCATTTGGCAGGGCAATCAACAATGACAACATCAAGTTTCAAGTTCTTACCCGGATAAGCTGCAAGTTGTACCACCAAACCCTTCACACACCCTACAACTGGGACCTCTCTAGAATCCATTATAGTACACTTTCCATAAGTTGTTATCACTTTAATGTTCAATTCATTCATAACTTCTAGAGGCATAACATTACATGATGCTCTGGAGTCAAACATACAATTGTGTAGCAATCACATTAATAATCGTGTTGTAAAAATGGATCAACATTTGACCGAGACTCAACTACGAGATGTCCCCAGTAAACTTCCGATTGTTCACCTATCTCCTCTAATGCTGGTGGTTTTTCTATGTCTCGTAATGGTTGAAGGTGGGGTGTTTACATTATTTATATTTCTTCATTGAGTACTCCTATCTTCCCTAATCCCGAATACTCAAAATCTTTCTTCTTATACTCAGAATCCTAAACAGTTACAAAATTGGGATAGAAATCTTGATCCGACTCAAGACGTGGCAATGTCATAGGGAATGTATTTGGGAAAAGCATCATTTGAAGAAAGGTTGACAAACTCATCGATGGCATAAGGTTTTAACATTTTGGGCATGGATGGGAATGCCGCTTATACTTGAGACAACAAGGCCTTTTCCAAATGCATTTTTCTTTGGAGTCTCTTTCAGGATATTGGTGAGAACTCGGGGTATTTATTTTGGCTTAAGGCCTCACCCCTTTAACATCTTTACTTCTTGTGTTGTACTCTTTTTCTTGGGCAATAATAACATTCATTAATATTTGTCTATCCTCTTCTGAAGGGATTCCTTCATCATATTTTTTAATCATTAGAGCTCTTAGGTACTCAAAATCATTACTAGGTAGTTCAAATGCTTGTACCATATCTATTTATAAAGCATGAGAGGGAGGAAGAAGACATACCCGATGAATGAATTCCCAAAACTTGTAGTATTTCTTACACTTATTACCTCGGTTGAAGTCACTCCTTGTTGTGAGCTTTTAGAGAAGACCACCATGCATGCATCATCATCAACTTATTCAACTTGCTGATCTATTTCACATGGCGGGTGGGGTAAGAATCATTTTTCACACCAATGCATTTGATTTGTCTCTTCGACAACATCAAATCTAGCATTTAGAGGATTAGGCACTACTCTATTCTCCCTAGCTTGGGGTTGTCTAGATCTCATGGGTCCTTTACCTCTGTCATCAAACCTTTGATAATTTCTAGGAATATTTGTAAGTCCGTCTTGTCCTTGTTGCCTACGCTGACCTTGAGAACCTTGTCGAATTCCTTTCTCTACCCCTAGATATCTTATAAGATATTTCTTTGATATCCCTAACCAAATTCCTTACAACTTCACCAAGATCCATAACCTTACTTGAATGAGGCTTCTCAGGGTTGATTAGTTTAAATATAGGGAATATTAAGAAGTAAATGTTTCAAATATAGATGAAGGACCCTCTCCGGATGGATAATTCAATTCAATAGAGAGACTACCCGATTCATATTCACTTGAGGAAGTATTGTAATATTCAATCACAAGATGATTAGTTTCACCAATGGATATCTCTTTTCTTTATGGTTGATCTCCAACAACCTTCCAAATTATTCTTCCTTATAAATTAGACTTTCCCAACTCCTGAAAAAAAATTGTACCAGTTCCTTGGTGAAGAAAGATCTTCCTTCTAGCTTTATAGATATTAGTGACAAATCTTACTTTATATATGTTAAAACACCGATATTTATAAAGAATTTAAATAGCATAGAGTCGCCACTAAGGATTTTCACCTTAGTTTGTGTAAATGCACTATGAAAGACCTATCAAATGTCTGTTAATACTAGATTCATGCAAAAATTACAAGATCCGTTCCTCTTTACCAAAATTTATCAATGATGATACAAATATTAGTGCAAAGTAGCTATATAAGCTAGAAATATTACACTCGTAACTCAAAATTTTGAATAATTCTTACAGATCTCGAACAAATAATGATGTTTTAGCACTTTAAAATCTATAAAAAGCATTACCAGGGTCTGTATGTGTACACCTTTGTTTAAATACTTCAAATATTCCCCGACAACGATGCCATGAGTGTTGGTATCCAAATTTTTCTCCCTTTCAAGATGAGAAGCAACATAGATTAGACATGGAGCTTAGAGATAGATAGATCATAGTGTGTGTCATTTTGTAGCTAAGGAGAAGATCTAACGGCCTTTTTGTTACTTAGATTTTTAGAGAGATGGATAAGACCTTAAAGAGGATTTGACCTATCCTCACCGCTTTAGGCCATGCCTCTTCGACCAGGGTGAGAGGACCCTTAGTGTAACCTCTCGTTTGATGAAGGAGATAAATATATTCTTATTTTACACAAATTCCATGAAGAGAACCTTGGGAAAATATGGTCAATACTCCATAATTTAACTCTTAAGAGTTGTCACTTCTAAATGATGGAGATACTTTCAACACAAGGCTAAGGTTATTGAAGACATTGAGAAATCCTGATTGTTCTACATATTTTAGCAAGTAAATTTTGTTCCTTTGTTGATACATAGGGAAAAAAAGGGTAGTTCAAGGTGGATTCATGGTTTTTTGAATAATTTTGGTGGGAGATGAAGTAGGATAAAGTTGATTATACTAGATCTTCAAAGGGACTTTACAAAAATGAACAACTTCAACAACAAAAAGCTTCAAAACAGTTAAGATGTTCCTTCAACCGAAGGTGTTCTTATTTGGAGGCCAAGATCAACACATTTTCACATAATATTTGAGACTCCAACATGAAGGCTCAAATTGAAAGACTCAATCAAACACAAAAATTATGATTAATCACGCCTAAGGTACACCCGAAGACTTACAAATAATATTTATCAACAAATGACAGTGAATTGATTTTAAATTTTTTTATCTCATCCAAGATGAAGGATCTTCTTGAAATGAAATTGCAAATACCATTAGACTATCATAGGGACGAGATCTTGTGTGATTTCACAAAAATTTCAATGTAATATTGCAATAGGAACGAAAGAAACTATTTTCGAAATTGTGAAACAAAGAAGACATGAATTTCTTAGATATTGACATTAATTAATTTCAAAATTGCTTAGATTCATCAACATGGGAAAGCTTCCAGAGCTATCTCATTTCTCATCAACAGCTATACATATGCAACCAACTTGACACAATAGAAAATCTAACACAGAAGAAAATAACAGTTTTCTCAGCTTTGGTCTCTCATGAAGATGACTTTCTCAAATTTTCTCTTAGGAATTCAAACTCCAACCATTTGCAAGAGTATTCTCATTGCATTTATACATTTTTCTCACTCAATTTTCCCCCAAAAGAGAAGAATATTTGAGGGACCTTTTCTTTTTACAAATTTGCTTTAGACAATGAAAGTTAAAAAAATTAGATCCTGAAATCTACCAGTGGACTTATTGTGAACTAATCACATTTCTTGCACCCTAGACTAATGACTAGGATGACATGCCACAAATTTTTAGGAGTCATTTAATCATTCTGATTATGTCATGCAAGAAATCCCCTTTTTAATCATTTTCCGGAGACTCTGCACAACTGGACATGACATGTAATATTTTTCACTCTCGAGGAAACACCTTTTCCATATTTTACACCTATACTTTCATCATTTTATCCCTTTTCCCTCTCTTTCATCTACAATTCTACCCCACATCCATCTCCTCTGAAATTCCCATTTTGTAAGTTCCTGAGAAACTCCAACTTCAAAATATCGACCTTAACAATCCTTGGACTCACAATTTAAGTTTCAAATCCATTCAAAGGCACCTTACAAATAGAGACGACAAATAATTTCATCAAAGAATGATGAAAAATAGTGTGTATTCACGTCTCCAGAGTCTTGGAGAAAAAATGGTAGAAAAATAAGTGAAATGCACAACAACCATTGATTCTACCCATTTTCCACTTTATATCACAGTTGTCCACATGTTTCCTTGGTAAAAATGTAAAGGATAAGCACATAGGTAAGTCCCAAACAAGTGTGAGCCTTCCATATACCCTAGGCCCAAGAAAAACACCTTTTGGCCTTTGAAAAGTCTCGTTGAAAAAGGAGCCATTGGGAGCCTCCACGTGTCTCAATCCAATAGAGTTTGTTTAAAAAGTTGAAGGTTCAGTGGAAGGTGCCATGTGTCTATGGTCCGAGACATTTTTCTTCAGCTGTTGAAAATTCCAAGCAAAGGGAAGAGTGAGCGGAAACCTCCAAGTGTCCTCCTAGCGCCGTAGTGCCCATTTCCCTTTGACACTTTTAGATACTGATCTTGATACTATTGATCTTACTATGGACACTATTATGTTTTGATTTAGTATGATGGATAGATGTTAGACCATGGATTATTATTGATTTGGATTCAGGATTATGCATGATGGTTACTAGAGACATTTTTAATAGATGAATGATGATATTGAAAGTGCAAAGAATAGATTTACATAGAATAATACTTCAATAGACTTGATAATAATGAAATGTATATTATATTATATGAATAATACAATTATATAGGAAAACTTCTCCTATGATCAAGGATGTGGCGACAACTACTCCTCCATAACTATCTCTAAACTCACGTACACAACAAACTCCTAATATACATTATTGTTACATAACAATAATGTCACCAAATTACATTGTAATATTACTATTATATTATCAACCATGGAGCATTAAATAATAGATTTCCTAATGTATATACTATTTTACATGGACATATTATAGATGTTGATTTTGACATGTGACATTTGATATTATGAATAGAACTAACATGAGAATTAGTTGATGATGATATATTTGATTAATTAAACTAAAAATGATAATGTCAAATTATTGATGTTGTTGTGATTCATATGATTAGATGATCTTGAGATGTTGCTTATATCATTTTGGATGTTCTAATATGGCCAAAGGCTGAAGGAGGTATTTGTATTTTACATGTTAAAATATCACAACAATGTTGGGGGACTGGAGACTAGCCATATTGGAATTCTGGGTGAATTCAATAGGGTCACCATGGCAACTATTATTTGTGTGTGTCTCGTGTTGTATTATGTTAGGGATTCCCATGGAGGGAATCACCTTTGTATGTGACCATGGGGTCATGTATTTATTAGTGTGGTTTCTTTATTAATGTTTACATGTGTTTATTTTGTGATGTGTTACCCTTTTCATTAGTTATTACATGTTGTGTTAATGTTGTGGATAATCATGTGTTAAAATAAATAAATCAATATGTCATAAGAATGTAATTAATGAAGTTGTTGATCTTAAATGAAATATTGTAAGAGTGTGTAGGAAATGTGTAAGTATTTGTAAGGGATATGTAAGAGAATGTAAGATAGATTTTGGAGTGTGAAACACTTCATCCTCTTGAGAATTCGAATTTGTCCTTGGAGGCTATATTTGAGGCTTATGGGAAAAGTTAAACTTGTCCCACACCTCTTAAACTTATTCACCAACCATACCTATGGTTTGGAGGTTAAATTTAGACCTTTTAATGCATTTTGAAATAACTAATTGTAAGTTTTAATTACACTTCTCTAACATGTTTTACATTCAGTCCTTTTGGAGAATGGGTCATTTTGGAGTGTGTAGGTTATATTGTAATTTTATTTATTATGTTTAGGTGAATGATGTTGAATTTGATCTTGGGGTTGAGGAAGAATGATGTGGCATCCCACATGGATCCACATCATCCTCTTCTCTTCCCTCTCCTTTAAAATTTGAACTCCTTGCTTATTTGATGGTTGTTGAAATTTTACATACTTTCCTTGGAGTGAATTTCTTGCTATTTTGGAGTCTTGCTTGTGGAAGGAGATTGGAGACCATTGCATGTATGTTTGTTTTTGATTTTTAGACTGTTATTTTGTCGCATTGGGAATATTTTTGATCTTGGAACAGACTCCATTATGGAGAGGTAGAACTTGAGCCTTTTGAAAATGATTTCTTTCTCTTACATGCATGTATGAAATGGTGATTATTGTTATGTGTGTGTTGGCTGGTTGGGTAGACTACTTAGGACATGGTGTAGGAGAAGGATATGGGGATTTAAAATGGGGGTCATAGAGGAATTACAATGGCATTAGTTTTATTATGGAGGTAGTTTGGGATTGTGATCCACAATGGAAAATAAATAGCTTGCATAAGGGAGAAACTTTGGGGGCATAGGAGGGGTTAGGAGGCATAAGGTTTATGGGATAAGAAATGTTATATTGGTGGTATGATTATTGGTGGATGCCCAATTCCTAATTGGGAGGAGAAGTAGCTTCCCCATAGATCCTTGCTCTTTTGGCTTACTTGATGAAGCCTCAGTTTTGTTTGCACTTGTTTAATGTAGTTGTGAACTACATTCTTCTTAAAATGTGTTTTGAATGTGAAAATGTTGCATGTTTGTTGTGGATTCCTTTGTTTCCATGTGTTTTATTGCATCTCTTATTTCATTTTATTGCGCTCGACCAATGAGGAAGGATGGCTTCTCCTTCTCATTGGATGTCTTGGTTGGGTGGAGAGCATTTCCTTTCCCCTTATATGTTGTGATCAAGATGAAAAGATGAAGAAACTAGCATGCTTCTATTTTAGAGCAAGAGGAATATACAGGTTTGACAAATTCTTCTCTTTTGAACAAGTTATTGTAATCCTTCCCACTTTGGAGTGGAGGAATTGTATATTAATTTGTAATGTGATAATATTTGTAATGAAAAGGCTTTTATGTTGGTAATTCCAGATTGAAAATTGGATTTTGAAATGTAGAGGATTTATATTCTACTCTCTTTTTGAAAGGAAATGCGACAAGATGTTATATGCATTGTATTTTGTATTTTAGAAATCAAATGGAAAAGAGAAAATTATAGAGTTGTATTGTAAATGAATAAAGGATTGCATTAGTTCTCAAGATTGTATTGTGTATTGGGTTTGATTGTTGTTAAAGATTGAAATTTTTGTTTGTAAAGGAAGATGCGTATGAGGAAAAAGAGACAATGTTTTATTTCCCTTGAAAGGTGTTTGAAATTGGAAATCAAAATTTGTATATGGACTATTAAAGGTTTGTATGAATTTGATGAAATTTAATATACTTGCATGGAATTGATCTCCCACTCTTGGAGGATGGAAAAATGTTTAAGAACCTTTAATGTTTAATCTATGTTTTATTTTCTATGTCTGACAATCAAAGTTTAATAAAGAAATGATAAGTTCAAACTTGCACCAAGTAATAAGAATTGAAGCATTAAAATTTACATGTAGAATGTCCTAAGGAACTCATTTTGACAATAAAACTTAAGAAAGATCCTTGAGAACCTTGTAAAAATTAAAATTGAACTTGCACAGCTATTTTGATGTCAAAATATGGAAAATTATCAATTGCAACTCAATCAACTAAATTAAACCTTGAAACCTCTCTTAAATCTATCCAAGAATAAGTCTCCATGTCTGATTGACATGTTGAGAAAATAAGAAATCAAATTCAAACAAAAAAATATATAAGTTAGAAATTTGCCGCTTTTCTTTTCAAAACTCAGTAGATTGGTTTCTCAAAATTTACCCCTCAAAATTCATCAAATTTCAAAATTGATGAATCCTGTGTAAAGAGGGCTTTGAGATATTTCCAAAAATTCCTCATTTTCCCAAATTTGAGCTTCCTATCAAAATTTATGGCCATTTGAAGTTTTACTTCAAATTGGCATTCAAAAAATAAAATAAATCTAACTGTTAACTTTAATTTTTGACTTTGGAAAAATTTCCACAAAAATTCCACGGCCCCGCCATCCCACAACCAATCACGTGATACCACATGGCACATCGGAGGGGTGGACCAATTTTAGACTTATCTTTTTGTAAATTTTACCTTGTGAAAATTTTCCCATTTTCCCCGCATCCCCACCAACCTCGCAAATCAATCACATGCTAACACATGGCTAGGTGGAAGCACGGGAGGTTTTTAGACTTAGTGTTTTTGTTTCCCTTGAGCAAAAATTTCATATTTCCCTACGGCCTTGCACTAGTGCCTTACCTTACAAATTCTCCTTCATGCATGCATGGGCCTTCGTAATTTTTTTTTACTTTTCTCCCTTTTAGCTAAATGCCTTAGGTTTTTCCGCCACCCCGTCTCTTGTGCTAATCAACACACAACATGTGGCACCCTTTCTACCTTTGGTGGAGGCATGCACAAAATTTTTCCCTTGATATTTTAACCCTAAAATCCCAAATCTTCTGCCACTCCCACCCGTCATTTTCCCTACACCAATCTCTGAGTGACACGTGGTATTTCCTTTGTCGGCATGGGCGCAGACCAATTTGGTCCCCGTGCATTTTGTGGTGAAAGAGACTCAAAGTCTCAACCCACTCCATCAGCCCACAATCCTTCTCAAGCAATCTGGGAGTGACATGTGTCTCCCCATCGAGCTCTTAGGCACACAAATACATTTTGTTCTTTTGTGCCGAAAAAGGAAAAAATGCGCCAAGTTCCTCCCCATTCCGCTGAACCCGTGCAAAAGGGAAATTTTTCCTCCCTAGACCCACAGACTATTCTTGGGAAAATTTATCCCCTAAACTCCTCCTGGCCATATCTTGAGTTCTACAAGGATTTAGGAGGACTTCTTTATATCACCGGAAAGGTGAGAAAATTTCCTATCCATTGGTAATGATTAAGGGAAATTTTAGAAGTGATAAGCATGAGATAAATCTAGTTCAAAATCTGATCTTGTTAGAGACTAGGTATGGGGGTAAATTACTCCCTGAACCTAACTAGAACATCTAACCCTAAAATTTAAACCTTGTGGACATGATATTAGTTAATGAAGGAAACATATGTTTTGGTAAATTGGTGTTGTTTTGGAACTTGCTAGTGGTAAGATTTTATCTTGCAACCTGGTTGTGGACACTTCTAAAAAAAAAAATTATCCCATAATTTTCTAGCTAACCCTAGGTTGTTTCTTGGGTCTCAAGTGGTTTGTTTAAAACGAGCACTACAGTTTGGTATTAGAGTAGTGGTTCAAAGGCTTGGACCATTGGGCACACTAGAAAACTTGAGACATGAAAACTTAAACCTAATACACTTGTAAATCTAGAAAACAACCTAACAAGAATATATATGTTTTTAGTAAACATGGAAGTTGTATAAAATTAGAAAAATGAACTAACTCTCACTTTGGTCTATGTAGGAGGCTTAGATGGAGTGAGAGGAACCTTCATAGAGACTCAAACTCACCACCACCACCACCATCGGATCAAGGTGTGGCATCCATTCTACCTCAGATTCTATAGACCCTTCAGATGTCAATGCCACTCTATATGAAGGATTAGGTGGAGGATAGGTAGCTAGTTATGATAGAGCCCCTTCTATCAAGGGTTAGGTATCTCCTTGACTCAGAAGGAGCATAGAGGAGAGAAATCCCATGCGGAGTCAGCTAGAGTAGAGTCACCACCTAGGAGATAGGGTGGCAGAGTCCCGAGAGATAGAGATAGGTCTCGGAGCCCTAGGCTTATAGATGAGCATGCTAAGAGACCTAGAGGCCACAGCACTGACCACGTAAGTGGATCACATCAGGGAGATCCTAAAGCTTTGGCACTCACATTACTCAGGTGATACGGGTGGATTCTAGGTAGAGGCTTGGCTAGTGAGTTTGAGCAATTACTTCATGATTTGTCGCTTTCTAAGCAACATGAAATATTTTGGTGCAATCCATCTACTAAGAGATGGAGCAGAGTGTGGTGGAGGACAGAGGAGCGAAGCTCCCATGTAGATTCGTAGACACCGACTCTGGGAGATTTTTGAGGAGAGATTTAGGAGTAGGTATTTATCTTGGAGGTTCATACAATAGAGGATTGATGAGTTCCATGACCTTTGATAGGATTATCTTTCTATAGCAGAGTATGAGAGTAGATTTTTGGATCTACTCCATTATGTAGAGTATATGTAGGATAAGCAAAATGCAGATTCATAGGGTCATCCTAGGCCCGAATTTCGATATCGAGGTGCAAGAAGATTCACTATCCAAAAATTTAGGTGAGGCCATTGAGAAGGCATATATTATAGGGAGACTCAGGGGAAGATCCAACAAACAGAGACCGAGTCTTGACCCGCATTCAGCAAATTTAGGATGGTATATCGAAGGGGTCACTAGCTCTTCCTCATGGTGGCCAAGGTACAAGACAAAATCATCCTTTAGGCCACAAGCAGAGAATAACAATAGTCTCACCCACCCTATAGACCTCCATAAAGAGCTGATACACAGAGAGGTTGAGTATGGGGCCTCCTCCTAGGGGTCCCATCAAACACATAGGGTGGACCTAGAGCTCAGTCAGTGGGAGCTCGCTAGCAGAAGCCATAATAGACCATATTTGGATCATCAGGATCCATGCCATAGAATTCTAGGGCACCTACTGGAGGTGCTACTCCTTGGAGAGGATCAGGTGGTTTCTTTGGATGTGGAGTTGGGGACATTTTGGAGAGATTTCCCTCATAACCCTAACAAGGGTAAGGCATAGATTTCAGAGCCGATGTTGGTGACATGGGATATAGCCACAAGATTTATGTAGTGGTGAACTATCATGTAGAGCATCAGAGGATAGTCATTGAGACCATAGGTAGCATTGGTGGTATTCCTACCTTTGTATTGTTTGATTCTGGTTCTTCTGATTCTTTCATTGCACCATATTTAGTAGAGTGATGTAGGATGGTGGCAGTTAGGAAAGGTCTTAGTTGGGATGTTGAGATGGCTTCTGAGCCAAGATCTCTATAGAATCCTTGGTTAAGGAGTGTGTTGTAGATTTGGGACCTTTCACCACTACCTCAGATCTCCATATTATTCCTTGGGGCTCGTATGGAGTCATTTTAGGCATGGATTGGTTAGCTACACACAGGCTAGGATGGATTTTTATCACAAGAATATATCTTGTGTACATGATTTAGGAGTTGGTTTGTGATCTCGGGGTAAGGAGACCCATTTCCATTCGTACCATCTCGGATATGTAGCTTAAGCGGTGTGTGTGATGGGTTGTCGATGTATGTTGTTACGATCATGATAGATTAGAGGATGTGTCTAGTGGACCATCTCTAGATGATCATCCCATCTTGAGAGAGTTTTTGATGTCATTCTAGGGGAGCTACCGGGGTTACCAATGTCACGGAGATTGATTTTCATATAGATCTAGTTTCTGGAGCAGAGCCTATCTCATGAGCACCTTATAGGATGACCACCCTAGAGCTCTATGAGCTCAAGTTTTAGCTTGAGGGCCTTTTAGAGAAGGGAATTATCCATCCTAGTGTATCCCCTTGGGGTGCACCGGTGACCTTTGTGAAGAAGAATAATGGATCCTTGTGGTTGTGTATTGATTACCACCAGTAGTTGAACAAGGTAATGATCAAGAATTGTTATCCTCTTCCTCACATTGATGACTTGTTTGATCAAATGAAGGGATCCATAGTTTTCTCTAAGATTGATCTCAAATAAGGATACCATCATCTGAGGATTTTGGAGGCAGACATTCATAAGACCACCTTCCACATGAGATATGGGCACTATGAGTTCATAGTGGTGCCTTTTGGTTTGATGAATGCCCCTGTAGTGTTCATGAGTTTGATGAATGGGGTATTTAGTAACTTTTTAGATCACTTCGTGCTCATATTCATAGATGTGAGGAGCATCAGGGGCACCTTTGCCAGGTTCTTCAATGTTTTTTGAGCAACAGCTTTACAGAACTGTGAGAAGTGTGCTTCCTTTTAGAAAGAGGTGTAGTATTTGGGTCATATCATTTCTAGGAAAGGTATCAAAGTCAATCCTTCCAATATTAGAGTCATTATGGATTGGCCAACACCCAATAAAGTGGCTAAGGTGCACAACTTCATGGGATTAGCAGGTTACTATAGGAGATTTGTTCAGGATTTCTCTAGATTGTGCACCCCATCACTTCCCTTCAGAGGAAAGGGAAGAAGTTTGTTTTCTCGAGCATGATGCGAGCAGGCCTTTAGGTAAACCGAAGGAGTGCTTCAATTTAGCACCTATTCTTGTAGTGTTGGATCCATAGGGGAGTTATTTGTTTGTAGAGATGCTTCTTTAGTAGGAATTGGAGGTGTGTTGATGCAGGATGGTAGAGTAGTATCTTTTGAGTCTCGAAAACTCAAGCATCACAAGCTTAATTATCCAACCCATGATCTTGAGCTTGTGGTAGTTGTGCATGTCTTGGTTAGATGGAGACATTTTTTTCTTGGACGGAGATTCACACTTAGGACTGATCATTTGAGTCTTCACACCTCTTCACACAACCCAATCTCAACACTCATCAATGGTGTTGGATGGAGTTTCTTTGTGAGTATGACATGGAGATAGAGAATGTGAAGGGGAAGGAGAATGTGGTAGTAGATGCTCTCAGTAGATGGAGACATGTGGCTATGGCCACTACAGTGAGCATAGATTTATGAAGTAGGATTCTTCAATAGCTTCCTCTCAACAAATGCCTTCTAGATTGCGATACGAGTAGAGATCGAGTCATAGAGACCCCTTGAGGGGAGTTTTTATGGTTTTTCCTTAGAGGTAGATACTCTTCTCAGAAACAGAGGTTGGATATATGTTCCCAGAGATGAAGGCTTGAGGCAGGACATCTTGTTAGAGGCACATCATGCACCCTATTTAGCCTATCCTAGGGTGAAGAAGATGCACGCCACTTTGTGACAATTGTATAATTAGAGAGGACTCCATCAAGATGTGGCTTAGTTTGTGTCATGGTATTTGAGTGCCGAGAGTTAAGGCCAAGCATTAACATCCAACAGGCCTTATTTATCCTCATGTCATACTAGAATGGAAGTGGGACACCATTTTCATGGATTTCATTATTGGGCTACCAATGTCAAGATATCCCCATGATGCCATCATGGTCATGGTTGATAAATTTACAAAAGTGGCTCAATTTTCTCCACTGAAGACCACTTATACAGCTAGAGCAATGACACAAGTATATTTGGATGAGATTTTTAAGTTGCACGGGATTCTGTGGAAGATCATTTATGACCACGATCATTTAGACGCTTCTCATTTCTGGACTACCATGCAAGTATGTCCTCAGGACAAGGATCAAATTCAACACAACATATCATTCTAAGAAAGATGGATGGACTTGAGCGAGTGAATCATATTGTAAAAGGATATATTTAGGATGTATGTGATGATTTAGCAGTCTAAGTGGTAGGACTACCTGTACTTTAGTGGATTTTTCCTGCAATAATAGTTTTCGAGTTCTATAGGCATGGTTCCTTTTTCTAGATTTGTATGGTAGAGAGTACAAGACACCTCTTTGCTAGGATAGGTTAGAGGAAAGAGTATCTCTTGGACTAGCTCTTTTGTATGACATGGATTAGTAGGTAGTGTTGATTAGACAAATATTACAGGAGGCATGGGACAGGTAGAAGAAGTATGCAGATCAACATAGGATTGACTGTAGTTTTGATGTGTGCATGAAGGTTTCATTCATGTCGCACCACACAAGATCCATATCCATTAGGGAAAAGGTTCTAAGTTATCTCCTTAATTTATTTTACCTTTTGAGATCTTGGAGCGTATTGGCCCTTTGGCCTACCGTCTAGCATTGTCACCCATCTTGTCTCGCATACATGATGTGTTTCATGTTTTGGTTCTTAGGAGATATATTACATATCATTCTCATGTGTTGGATTGAAAATCATTACATGTGCAAGATCAAAGGTGTGATGCTGGATCCTATCCATATCATAGATCACATGACCCTAGGCCTCTAAGGTAGAGAGGTTGATCAAGCATGGGTGCAAGGGACAGGAGTACAATGAGATTGCAGCCACTTGGGAGGATGCCACAATATTACGAGTGTAGTTTCCACATTTTTTCCAGTGACTTCTAGGAGGAAGTCAAGTCTAAGGGGAGGGGGATGTAGTGCCCACTTACCTTTGACACTTTTAGATATTGATCTTGATATTGTTGATCTTATTATGGACACTATTATGTTTTGATTTAGTATGATGGATAGATGTTAGATCATGGATTATTATTGATCTGGATTCAGTTATTATGCATGATGGTTACTAGAGACATTTTTAATATGTGAATGATGATATATTGTTTGACATGGACATATTATAGATGTTGATTTGGACATGTGACATTTGATATTGTGAATAGAACTAACATGTGAATTAGTTGATGATGATATAGTTGATTAATTAAACTAAAAATGATAATGTCGAATTATTGATGTTGTTGTGATTCATATGATTAGATGATCTTGAGATGTTGCTTATATCATTTTGGATGTTCTAATATGGCCACGAGGTTGAAGAGGTATTTGTGTTTTATAGGTTAAAATATCACAACAATGTCAGGGGACTGGAGACTAACCATATTGGAATTCTGGGTGAATTCAATAAGGTCACCATGGCAACTATTATTTGTGTGTGTCTCTGTTGTATTATGTTAGGGATTCCCATGGAGGGGAATCACATTTTTATGTGACCATGTGGTTGTGTATTTATTAGTGTGGTTTCTTTATTAATGTTTACATGTGTTTATTTTGTGATGTGTTACCCTTTTCATTAGTTATTATATGTTGTGTTAATGTTATGGATAATCATGTGTTAAAATAAATAAATCAATATGTCATAAGAATGTAATTAATGAAGTTGTTGATCTTAAATGAAATATTTTAAGAGTGTGTATGAAATGTGTAAGTATGTGTAAGGGATATGTAAGAGAATGTAAGATAGATTTTGGAGTGTGAAACACTTCATCCTCTTGAAAATTCGAATTTGTCCTTGGAGGCTATATTTGGAGGCTTGTGGGACAACTTAAAGTTGTCCCACACCTCTTAAAATTATTCACCAACTATACCTATGGTTTGGAGGTTATATTTAGACCTTCTTAATGCATTTTGAAATGACTAACTATAATTTTTAATTGCAATTCTCTTACATGTTTTAAATTTAGTCCTTTTAAAGTATGGGTCATTTTGGAGTGTGTAAGTTATATTGCCATTTTATTTATTATGTTTGGGTGAATTATGTTGACTTTGATCTTGGGGTTTAGGAAGAATGATGTGGCATCCCACATGGATCCACATCATCCTCTTCTCTTCCCTCTCCTTTAAAATTAGAACTCCTTGCTTGTTTGATTGTTGTTGAAACTTTACATACTTTCCTTGGGGAAAATTTCTTGTTGTTTTGGAGTCTTGCTTGTGGAAGGAGATTGGAGACCATTGCATGCTTATGTGTTATTGATTTTGGAATGCTATTGTGGCATTGGGAAGCTTGTTGATATTGGAACATACTCCATTATGGAGAGGTACAAACTTGAGCCTTTTTAAAATACTTTCTTTCTCTTGCATGCATGTATGAAATGGTGATTGTTTTTATGTGTGTGTTGGCTTGTTAGGTAGACTCGCTTTAGGCATGGTGTAGGAGAAGTCTACGGGGATTTTAAACAGGGGCATAAGGGAATGCCAATGGCATCAATTTTATTGTGGAGGGAGTTTGGGATTGGGATCCACCATGGAAAATAAATAGCTTGCATTTCTTACTCTTGGGGGCATAAGGTTTATGGGATATGATATGTTATATTGGTGGTATGATTATATGTTAGGGTATGATCCTTGTTATTTTTTCTTGCTTAATGAAGAATTAGTTTTGTTTGCACTTGTTTAATGTATTTGTGAACTACATTCTTCTTGAAATTTGTTTTGAATGTGAAAATGTTGCATGTGTGTTGTGGAAGCCTTTGTTTCCATGTGTTGTATTTCATCTCTTTTTCAATATAATTAGGCTCAAGGGCCAATGAGGAAGGATGACTTCTCCTTTCATTGGATGTTTTGGTTAGGTGGAGAGTTTTTCCTTTCTCCCTTCCTTGTTGTGATCAAGATGAAAAGATGAAGAAACTAGCATGTTGCTATTTTTGAAGCAAGAGCAATATACAATTTGATAGTCCTCTTTTTTGAAAAATTTATTGTAATCCTTCCCACTTTAGAGTGGATGAATTGTATATTAATTTTGTAATGTGAAAATATTTGTAATGAAAAGGATTTTATGTTGGTAATGCAAGATTGAAAATTGGAATGTGAAATGTAGAGGATTTATATTCTTCTCTGTTTTGAAAGGACATACGAAAATATGTTATATGGATTGCATTCTATATTTTGAAATCAAATGGAAAAGAGAAAATTGTAGAGTTGTATTGAAATGAATAGAGGATTGCATTAGTTCTCAAGATTGTATTGTGTATTGGATTTGATTGTTGTTAAAGATTGAAATTTCTGTTTATAAACGAAGATGCATATGAGGAAAAAGAGATAATGTTTTCTTTCTCTTGAAGGTGTTTGAAATTGGAAATTAGACTTTGTATATGGAATGTTAAAGGTTTGTGTGAATTTAATAAAATTTAATAGACTTGTAAGGAATTGAACTCCCACTCTTGGAGGATGGAAATTTTTTTAAGAACCTTTAATGTTTGATCTATGTTTTATTTTCTATGTCCTGCAATCAAATTTTAATAAATAAATGAGAAGTTCAAACTTACACCAAGTGATAAGAATTTTAACATCAAAATTTAGATGTAGCAAGTCCTAAGGAAATCATTTTGAAAATAAAACTTAAGAAAGATCCTTGAGAACCTTGTAAAAATTAAAATTAAACTTGCATGACCATTTTAATGTCAAAAGATGGAAAATTATCAATTCCAACTTAATAAACTAAATTGAACCTTGAAACCTCTCTTAAATCCATCCAAGATTAAGTCTTCATGTCTAATTGACATGTTGAGAAAGTAAGAAATCAAATTTGAAAAAAAATAAAATTATAAGTTAGAAATTTGTCGCTTTGCTTTACAAAAATCTGCAGATTTTTTTATCAAAATTGACCTTTTAAACTTCATTTAATTTCAAAATTGATGAATCTTGTGTAAAGTGGGCTTTGAGATATTTCCATAAAGTCCTCATTTTCCCAAATATGAGCTCTATAAAAAGTTATGGCCATTTGAAGTTTTACTTCCAATTGGCATTCCAAAAATAAAATAAATCTAATCGTTAACTTTAATTTTTGACTTTGGAAAAATTTCTAAAAAAGTCTACAGGCCCCACCATCCCATAGCCAATCACACTCTACCACATGGCGCATCGAGTGGCGGACTAATATTTTAAACTATTCTTTTTGAAAATTTTACTTTGGGAAAATTTTACCATTTTTCCCCTCATCTCCCATCGACCCATTACCAATCACATGTTGACACATGGCTAGGCGAGGATGTAGGAGGTTTTTGACTTAGAGTCTTTTGTTTCCCTTTATAAAAATTTCATATTTCCACCACATCCCCATACCAGCCACCTTGCCTTGAAATTATCCTTCACGCGCGAGCGGGCCCGTGTATGTTTTTCTTACTTTTCTCCCTTTTGGCTAAATGTCTTAGCTTTTTCTCACCCCCGCCTCTCGACGCCAATCAACGCATGACACAGGGCACCCTTTATACCTTCAACGGAGGTGCATGTGAAATTTCTCCCTTCAGATTTTAACCCCAAAATCCCAAATCTTCCACCACTCCCACCCGTCCATTTTCCCTGCGCCAATCCTGAGTGACATTTGGTATTTTCTATGCTAGCGTGGGCACTACCAATTTGGTCCCCGTGAATTTTGTGGTGATAGAGACTCAAAGTCTCAACCCACTTTGTCATCCCGTCATCCCTCCCAAAAATCTCGGGAGTGAGACATGTCTCCCACAGGGCTCATGGGTGCGTAAATACATTTTACACTTTTGCACCCAAAAGGGAAAAATGCGTCAAGTTCCTCCCCTGCCCGCTGACCCACGCAAAAGGGAAAATTTTCCTCCCTAGACCCACGGACTATTGTTGGGAAAATTTCTCCCCTAAACTCCACCCAACCATATCTTGAGTTCTACAAAGAGTTAGGAGGACTTCTTTATATCACCAGAAAGGTGAGAAAATTTCCTATTCATGGGGAATGGTTTACGGAAATATTGGAAGTGGTAAGTATGAGATAAATCTAGTTAAAACTCTGAACTCAGAGAGTGGGTATGGGGGTAAATTACTCCCTGAACCTAACTAGAACATCTAACCCTAAAATTTGAACCTTGTGAACTTGATATTAGTTAATGAAGGAAACATATGTTTTGGTAAATTGGTGTTGTTCTGGAACCTGCCAGTGGCAAATTGTTGTCTTACAACCTAGTTGTGGACACTCGTAAACAAAAAAATATTCCATAATTTTCTAGCTAACCCTAGGTTGTTTCTTGGGTCTCAAGTGGTTTTTTTAAATGGGCACTATAGGTGTTTCTTCAAAATAAAACTTAGGGCCGGTCCCCAAACATGTGCAAATCCTCCAAATGTCCTAGGCCTTAGAAAATTGTTTTGAAAAGTTAAAGTACAAAGCGGAGTGGCGAAAGCCTCCACATGTCTCCCTCAGTAACAATTGTTAAGGTGGGACCCTAGAGGCAGATCCTCAAATGAGCATTAGCCCTCCACATGTCTATGGCCCACTAAAAATATACCGGATGTATGAAAAATTTGTCTAAGTCTTGTCCACCCGCAACTATGAGGCCAAACGAAAAGGTGAATTTTCAAATGAGTGTCGTTCCTCCACGTGGAAAATTTTTGTGTTGAAGTGAGCCTTAGAACTTTTAGAGTGCCCCACCAAGCCATATCCAACTAGAAAGGGAAAATTTCCATTGATACTAAGAAGTAAATTTGACCGAAAAAAATACACCCGTCAAACTATAAAATGTAGGAAATCACCATTTGAGCTAGGAAATGAATCTTTCTTAAAGGACAGAGATTTTGGAAATGTTATAAGGATCATATATGATCCTCCAAGCTACATGTAATCATGTTTCCATAGGTATTTGGGAAAAAAATGACAAGGACAAAAACACATGACCGCGGAAAATAGAAGGAAAGGAATAACCCGAGTTTTACACCCAATTTACAAAGTCCGTCATATGGACAGAGAGAGACAAAAAAATTGGGCCTTTAAGTGATCCTCGACCAAGGAAGGGATTGATCATGGCAACTAAATGGAGGAAAGAGTCTTCAAGCACCAACACAGGGAGATAGAAAACATGAACGAGGCCGCAACCGAGGAATTTCGGTGACAAATGAGGTGAGACTAATTTGAGGACCAACACTATCATGTTGAGTATAGGTCAGTCATGGTGAATTTTTTGATGACATTGATTGAGAAGTGGTCCAAGAATGCTTGAGCCACTTGGTTAAAGGAGTAGATGGAATGTCTTGGTAAACCACTATACCAATCTAAGGTGGGTCCAGTCAAGGACATGGGGAATGTCCGTAGGAGTAAATCATCATCATGGGAAATTAGATAGCACCCATGTTTGAATGACCGTAAGTGTTGTTGCAGGTATTCTTTACTATTGAAATGGTTGAACTTGGGAATTTCTTGATTTACAGGTATGGGTGAATGAGAATATATGGATGACTAGGCTCACCGCAAATTTTTCATAAGATAAGAAGTTGTGAGCCGAAACTAATGATTCTAATGTTTTCCTTCTTTCCATCATCATCTTAATGAGGTCATTGGTTATTTGTGATGAATGGGTGCCTTTATAGTATAAGGGGGTTGATGATGAATATATGATGTGGGCAGAATTTTAGTATATGGTGATGCCAAATAGGATGATTGCAAAAGGGGAAGAGACGTAGGTGGCACATATCCATAATAAGATATAGACAAGATCGAAGGTTGGTGGTGATAGGTGTAATTAGGTGGGGTAGTCATGACAAATTTGGTAGTAATTAGGGGTAACGAATGTGGGATGTAGAGAACAATGTTTTATAATGGGGTATGAGTTTCTACACAAAAGGGTGGTTACGACATAATAGTTACATATGAGGTAGCGGGCACCGACAGGGGCTATGCTCGGGGTTGCATGTGAAGGGATAGTTGACACGATGGGTGTGATAGATGTTGTAGATGCAACAATTATAGTAGTGGATGTGGAGCCTAGGCGAGAGACCACAGGGGGTAAAGTTGATGAGGGTAGCTCCAAGCTAGTGGTAACTACCACATAAGTGGGTGTGAGGGAAGGAGGGATAAATATAGGCATGTTGTATACTAGCTATCCTAAGGAGTCTCAAGTAGATGAGTGGGCTAGATAGTATTTTAGGACCTAGGGATTCTAGTTAAGGAGTATTGCAAACTCCTAGTCAATAGTAGTAATGGTTATATGATGAGTTAGATCCATAGGCGATAAGATGGAAGGAAGTGATGGGCTACATTTGAGTGGATGAATGATGGCATGAAATACAAGGGTGTTGGTTTGGTTGCATGAGTCAACACCATGTGAATTAGCATTGACTTGGTAAAACTATACTCTGCAAATGACACATAAAACAATAGAAATGGAGAAGGATGAATTTCGGAGGTAAATCTGATTGGTGTTTTAAATAAAAATCAAACATAGTAATTGATGACGGTGAGATTGACCGATGATGGTTAAAGGGAAACAGATGATGGTTATGATAACCGATACCAGCTACTTATGGGAATCAACGATTTTGCAAATGAGGAAAAAATTGATGAAAATAAAATAATGAAAATTGTCTTCGGGATGTGATTTGAAAGTTCTATGGATATGATGATGTTTTGAGAACTTCAAATAGAACAAAAGATTTGATGAATGATATCTTTGGGTAAAATGACAAAAAAAAGATGAAACTAAAACTAGTTAGGTAAACTGATGATGCTTAGATTTAAACCAATGAATGTCATCGGACTAACGCTAGTTATTGTGAAATTAGAAGAAGTGAAGAAAAATATTTTTTTGTGAATTAAGTCAGATGTAAAATCAACCTAGAAATTTGAGTATGATAAAAATGGGTCTTGAAACACACATAATATTCAAAATACACAAAATTTGATGGCAGAGTGTTAAAGGAAGAAGAAAATGAAACACGTAACCACGTAACTCAAAATGAAACTCAAGAACAAAGCTAAGAAAACACGCAACCCTATAAGTGAATTTTATGTTGTTTTAGCTTATGCTATTAAAGAATGGCTTGTGAATTCAAAACAAATTTTTTTGCTAGGAAGGATTCCTACAAATAGGTAAATTCTAAAGGGTGGTTTTAGGTTATCTTTTTGCATGGGGATGTCATTTCTCCGAGATAATGACTAGACAAAGAAACTAGCTGGGCACCCATTGTCAATCCTTTGATCATGTGATTGTTGATAACTTCTTCTAGGTAAGGTGTTGTTTACGAAGATGTGTGAATTTATATTTGTGCAGTTGGTAAAGAGAGAGAGAGAAGAGAACATTCTTCTATGATTAAATTATGTTAACCATCACTGGGCATGACTTCCAAAGACATAGGTCACTATCAATTTTAATGTGAGCTAAAATGCAACATACAAGGATGAAATGCAATAGATTTTAGAACCCAAATCAACAATTAAATTTGATGTAGCAAATGATGAATAGGTCAAGAATATGCTCTTTCACTACTATGCAAATGCGGGGATGAAATAAATGATTTATTTTAAACACCAAATCACAAATTTCCTTTAGATAATTAGAAGAAGAGAATGTTACCAAGGAGAAAATTAAATGTGAATTTTTCAAAAAGAAAGAGACACACAAATGTTTCCCTATATGAAAAAATGCAATGAACCCAAAAGAGGGTTGTACCCTCTCCTTTAGATGATACCATTTACCAAATGAACTTATTCTTCGACGGTTCCAAGTGTAAGTGTAGGGGTGGTGTAGGCGTTATCCTCATTCATCTAATGGTGAACCTATGCCTTTATCTTTGAAACTAGATTTTTATTGTATTAATAATATCGTTGAATATGAACCACTCGTAATAGGTATCCAAGCCACCATCGTATTCGATGTTAAATCAATTAATATCTTTGGCGACTCTCAATTAGTTGTAAATCAAGTCAATGGTATATACTAGTGTCGTAAATAACAATATAATTCAAAAGTATAAACACCATGTCAACATACTTTTGACTACCATTGACCATTACGAAATTCAAACCACCCCATGTTCTACTAATAAATTTGTGAATACCATGACCTGTCTAGCTTGTACCATACCTATTTCTCCTATCGACTCTAAAATATTTGTCACAATACAAAGGTTTAAATCACCTTCTTATTTATTTTGAGACTTCGATCTCATCAAAACTGTTAAACTTGACCCACGTGACCTTTGGTATAATCAATTTGTGAACTACATTTCAATTTTGATTCTACCTCCTAACCTTATGCATAATGGAAAATGCACCTTTCTTATAAGTTTTTCTCACTATGTCATCCCGGGTGGTTTTATTTATAAATGCGTCTTAGACGGTATTCTCTTACGATGCCTTACAAGTTCTGAAATTCCTTATACCATCAAGGAAGTTCATAAAATTTTTGTGGAGGTCACTTCATTGGCCTAGCTGTCACTAAACACATCCTTCTCATGGGCTATTATTGGCCCACCCTCAATCATGACTGTTGTGACTATGTTAAACATTGTGTAAAAATGCTAACAACATGCTAATATTCATCACAAACCTTGTCATGCCTTACATGTCACACAATACCTTTGGCATTTATCTCAATGGGGTTTGGATCTTGTCGGAGAGATCAATCCTCATTCTTCATAATGCCATCAATGGATTATAACCACTAATGAATACTACACTAAATGGGTAAAATCTATTCTGCTCATTTATACAAAATCCATTAAAATTTGTGAATTCATCAACCATCACATTATTTATCGCTTTGGTGTTCCTCACCGCCTCATCACTAATAATGGAAAACAATTCAAAAATAAAACCCTACAAAATCTTTGATGCCTTTGGCATTCAAATCGGTTTCTCTTCACCTTACTACCCAAAAACAAATGGACAAGCATAATCAACCAATAAAACCTTGAACAAAATTATTATGAAATTAGTTGACGATACTGGGAAGGATTGGCATATGCACATTCATTTTTCCTTGTGGGCTTACCACACTAGTATTCACACTTAGACTCCTTCCACACCTTTCTCTCTATTCTACGGTGCGAGGCTTTCTTTCCTCTAAAATTCTAGATTCTATATCTCCATATCTCACTCCAAGACATGCTCAATGATGATGACTTTCAACAAGACCGTTTGGAAAAACTTGAGTTATTAGATGAACATCATCTTAATTCTCTTGATCATCTCCAAATCTACTAAAAATGTATCAAATGTGACTATGAAAATGTTTCCATGAGTAAACTTTCTAGGTTGGTGACCTCGTCTCGAAGAAAAATCAACATGTAACTAAAGAAGAGAAAAGTAAACGGGGAAAATTTTCTTCTAATTGTCTAGGGCCCTATATCATTACTCATACCTATGGACTAGGTGCTTATCAATTTTCTTCACCAAAGTTAAACTTGAACTGAACCCCGAACACCTTGCATCTTTTATTGATTATATTGTTTAATCAAGTCATATATCACATTCTATATATTTCCTTCACCTTTCATATTGCCTATTCTTGGGTTCAACAACTAAACAATAATCATGTGATTACCTCACCTTTCTCGCTTTATCTTCAATATGAGTATCATGCTTCTACTCATGGAATTATTTTCATGGATACTTTTCATTTCTTTCAACATGGAATCCATAGTCATTCATCACTTCAAACCATATATTTCAGAGTTAATCTATGTGTGCTAGGGTTTTGTCTTCTAAACAAGAGCCTAATCTTCCTCTATATTCTTGTCTATGACTTAAAAGTATAAAAAGAAAAATAATTTCAAAAGGGAAATGGGAGTCAACTCCTTGAGTCAAAATTCCAAAAAGAGATGAATTCCTCAAAAGATACATATTTTTTTCTCTATCTCACCGCTATAAATAGGTTTCTACCTCGAAGGAAAAATATACAAGATATTGCAAAAAAAAAAATTCAAAGCTTCCCATGTAGACACTAAAATTAGGTCACACTCCCCTTTGGTCCCTTGACAATTAAGCACCCTTCATCACATTCACCTAGCCATGACCCCTTTCACCCCACTAATATTAATTTAATAGAATCAATGCATTATCCTCGCTATATTTATTATTTAAATATTTTATTTTAAATAATATCCACACATACAGTTCACTTAGACACCTCACCAAGCCAACTCAACCTAAGACCTGTTCTTAGTAAGTTTCCATAACTAACTAAGACATACCCAAAACCTAAAAATCAATGCCTACATTCCCTCTAACCACATTCCCACATGCTCACAAGAAGCTCCTAGTCTAATCCATGGGTTAATGACATGATATTTGAGGAAATCAAGAGGATCTCCCTAGTTTAGTAAACCTAGGAAATCTTGCCTTGACCGACGCTGGTTACCCCTAACCATCACCGGTTAAGCCGGAACCACCATCAGTTACCCTTTTAACCCCAAAACAACCTTATTCTCAAGGTTGGAAGTTGGAATTTGGAAGAAAAAATAGGTTGGAGAACATTATCACATCTCAAAGAGATAACATATCTTCGAAGAGGGAATTCCACCATCCCAAATTTAGTGATCTCGATCTAACCAAGCAAAGAGGAGTGCACATGCAACCCATGTAGAAGCTTTCCTTCAGTTGGTGATCACTTGTAACCTTCAAACCTCTCATCAGCACCTCCATCCCTCACACACAGGCATCCAAGACCAGAATCCAAGTAAGTATAATGTCATACTTCTCTAGTTTATTTCATTGCATCATTATTTTATCATCTATTGCTTACCCAGCCACCTATTGACCTTCCCCAACATTTCCACCTCCATATACCCATTAAAGCCTCATCAAATCCTATCCCAATAATCCAATACCTCATCCCGACCAACCAAAGTCCATTGTGCAATCACAAAGGAGACCAAAATCTTGTTCTGTGACATTTCCATATTTCACAAGAACCAAAGCTCCAGGCCACACTTGACCTCCATCGGTTACCCTCGACCAACATCGGTATTTGTATTTGCCCACACATCCTAGAACATAGACCTATACACTCAATTCCATCTCACCCTCATCCACTTGTGATCTACTCCGAGACCTCTATCAAATCAGTAGAACCTAGAACCAATCATTTGACCTTCGATTCTATTCTAGCTTAGCCTATTAGATTAGATCTATTTCTTATTGTGTTCTTAAGTGAGATACCTAAATCATTTCAAATTACAATAGTATTTACCTATTTTGCAACATTAAATTGTTTAAAATAGTGCAATGAAAGAAATTTAGAAAGTATCACACTTCTTGGATCTAGCATATGCTAGGCAATTCACTACCCATATTGTTTGATTCCTTCTTGTGGTCTTACTTTGTATTGTAGGTAATTCCACCTACCCAAAACGAATCTCGATAATCAGTGTGGATTCAAAATTCATACGCACACAATAACCCATCAACCAGCATTTGAATAGGTATTCCTCCTATGCCCATTACTCTATTTGTTTCGTCAACGCTCCAAAGAAATGATCTAAGAAAAAGGTGAAACATTTTGGCATGCCCGGTGGGACCCATTCGGGTTCCTTGCATTTCATTCATTCCTATTAAAAGTTGTGTGTTTGTTTCCCTTCTGAAAATCATACACACTAATTTTCTTCCTTGGTAACCCACCTCTTCTTTCTATTTTCTCTAAAGGAAAATTTTCTTTTGGTGTAATTAAAAAGAACCATTTCTTCATGTTTTCTACATTGTAGTGAAAGAGCATCCCTCTTCCTCTTCATCTTATTATGTCATCCAATTTCACATCTCGATTTGGGCTTAAAAATAAGTGCATTACATTCTGATTTATCACATTAGCTCACATTAATTGAGGGCAACCTATACGCTAGAAGTCATGCCCAGCTGATGGTTGACAAACGAATCGTAGAAAAGAACTTATTTCCTTTTATCTTTCTTTGAGTCTTACCAAACCTCACAAAAATTCAAAATATATACATTCTTAAACAAAATCCTACGTAGAAGAAGTTGTAGGTGATCACATGATCATGGCACAATGGGCACCCAACTCACTACTCTATCGAGTCATACTTCAAAGTGAAGCCCACCCCCACCATAACATACCTAAAACCTCACCTTTTAGATATCATTCTTTGTAGGAAGCCATCCTCACCAAAAAATCTATTTCATAATTCATGTGTTAGTCCCTAAATAGCATAAGCTAAATAAACATAATAGAAAAGGCACTCCTAAGATCACATTTTCTTAGTGTTTCTTCTTGGCTTGCGTTTTGAGGTGAGAGATCACGTTCTTCACTTTTTTGTTTGACCTTGCATGCTCCTCATCAAACTTGGTGTATTTCGGCTTCACCCGAGTGTTCTGGGCCATATCATCATCATTCTCATAATTCTGGGTCCGATTCTACATCATTTTTTAATTCACAACCACTTTTCTTTCATCACTATTTCAACTTCACAAAGAACCATCATCGATTACCTTTGGCCGTCATTGGTTATACCCAACCGACATCGGTTCCATTTCCTTTTGCTAACCTACTCA